>OMLP01036765.1:0-37873 GCA_900302685.1 Spondyliosoma cantharus | reverse complement strand
GGAAATGCCTGGGTGACCTAATGCACATCTGTGAGTGTTGGACTGATACATGGAGAGAGTTTTTAAAGAGAAAAGCTCCACTTGTGTCTCTGTGTGAAGAAAAAAGAGCTGAGGCTCTTATCTGAGTGTCTAAACACAGACAAACAAACAAACAAACAAATAGACAGCAGCCCAGGTGGCCTTGAGCCCTCTTGCTCTGACAGTGATGACACTCAGTGTTCAGAGGTGGACGGAACCAATCAGCTCGTGGCCTCCAGCAGCTGCTCCTGTTCTGAGCTGCCATATCTTATTCATAACCTGCTGAACAGTAACCAGATCCAACGCAGACTCGTTCTCTGGCTGCCGCTCGTACCTGCATAAAGAGAGGGGCTTTCTTCTCTGATCCGAAAGTCCTCTTTCCAGTCAGTTATCTGCTGTTTTTATTATGTTTTCAGGCATGCAGTCACATCCTGTTTACAGAGTTCAAGATCATTTTCCAGCACCACAAAGGCAGAGAAATGAGTTGCACTTGATAATCTCATTCAACTAGTACAGGAAGAAACTTCGTAAAAGATTTACAAGTATATACCTGCAGTATATAGAAACATGTTTGAATGTTATCTTAGCTGTGTTCATCTTACAAAAATGACTATATTACACTTTTGTCTTTTAGTTTTTTTCTTTTCCGAAAGGTCCTTGACTGGACGAAAATGTTACTTGACAGTGGTGGAAGTCTTCAAAGCCACAAAGCAAAAGTACAATGACAGCAATATAAAAATACTCTTATACAGCATGCATGCAAAGTAAGTATCAATACAAAGGTATCATCAGAAAAATTTTCTGAAAGTGTCAAAAGTAAGTTCTGATTTACAGGAAAAATGTCTCTGAATGATAATTTATCAGAAGTACTCAAAGTGAAGCTAGTTTTATAGTTACTTAGTTTACCTGTGGTTCCCAATACTGCTTTAACGTGATGGTTCAAAAGACCAAAACTGTTCGGGACCATTGATTCAGTCATTCAATAATTAATTGTATTTGACAGGGGCAGCGTGGCAGGTAAGGCGGAGTGTGCATGTTCTCCACGTGTCTGCATGGGTTCACAATCCAAAGACATGCAAAATCGCTTACCCTAAACTGGTCGTAGGTGTGAATGTGAGCGTGGCGGTTGTTTGTCCCTTTGTGTCAGCCCTGTGATGAAATGGCGACTTATCCAGGGTGTACCCCGCCATCCCCCGATGTCAGCTGGGATCAGCTTCAGCCCCCCTGTGCCCATGAAAAGGATATGAGGTTTCCATGGATGGATGTATTCTACAAGCTTATCAAATGGGTTTTATGTAAAATATGGCAAAACACAAACATCACCATCTTCATCTACACTGTAAATAATGTTGGGCTGTTTCAACTTAAAAGTTCAATTGCTGCCTTAAATATTTGAGTTAGGCTCAATATTTCTCATTTAAAAGTTTTCTTTTTTTGTGAAACACAATTTAATGTTAACTTAACTTACAAAGTACATATTTGATAAACTAGATAGATACTAAGAGATACTAAGTTGAATCAACATATGTAGAGTATTTTGTAGAGTCAGTTCTTCATCTCACACAAAGAACAGCTGCATCTGCTCCTATTGGTGCTACTTTGTTTAAGCACTAGCACAAACGCACTACATGAACCTCATGTAAATGCAAAAAGTGTGATGGGTAATGATTGAATTCAAAATCTAACCTTTGTTGTGGTAAGCATTGTTTTCATAATTGTGGAAAAATGTCTTAAAATGTATCCAAGACACGCAGCAGGTTTCCATAACGGATGTTTTCTTCAAACTTTAAAAAAGACGAGTCTCAGGAGAGTTTTACCTTTTCAAACAATGCATGCTGGGAAGTCTGCCAATATGCTGATCATTGGAAACTTACTTCTATGAGTTGACTGAACTCATTATTTCAAGTCAAGTCAAAAGAACTGTAACCTTTTAAGTTTAATCAGCTTGAAACAAATAAACTTGTATATACATTTTTGTGTTTATCAATTCATAATTTATCATCTTCACTGACTGAATAATTTGATTACAGTTTTTTGTTTCTTTTACTTGGTCATGAACAGAAAAAACCTTCTGGACAACTTGACCTTAAACATCCCACACATCTGTTGAAGGGTTTTGTTCAAAAGTGAGATACTGACCAGTGCTCATGAGACCGATGGAAGGATAATGCAAAAATATAAATCACTTAACAGTCATCAGGACTTTTTCATGATTTTCTTTTTTAAATGTATGGAAATCGATATATTCTCGGTTAATGCCCAGAAAAGTTCCAAACTGATCTTTCTAGAAATGTAGCAAAATATAGTTACTTGTTATTTACAACACAAACAAAGTGGGGGGTAAAACATCATGTTCAGTGCATTGCTGTATTTATAAATTGCAGTGACTGATGAAAGAATTGATTATTGTATAACAGAATCAGTTTGTACTACTTTATTTGTTTGTCTTGATGTTGAATGTTTCACATTATGATGGCCACCCAACAAGCCCTTATGGGTTTTTTGGCTCTTCCTGCACATTTCTCTCTGAAGTTATTGTTTTCATTGTTTTTTTACTTACCCAATCACTGATCGATTTTTTTTTTCTTATGTTCAATGAAATAAATAATTAAACTGACTCACTGTGTCCCTTCCCTCACATGAATATTCACAACATACATGAATATTATATTATCACGATCCACAGTATGATATCATCTTACTTTTCCCCTTGGGAGAGTCACATGACCCCTGTTAGGGTGTGTGTGTGGGGGGGGGCAAAACGTTTCAATGAAAACCACATGGAGGGTGGAGAGAGCTGAACTGAACAGGGAGAGAGAGAGAGAGAGAGAGAGAGAGAGAGAGAGAGAGAGAAGCCAACATGAGCCACAGAGTCAGAAGAAGAACAACAAGAGAGCAGCTGTAGTAAAGATCTCCAGAACCAGAACTGAGGACGGATCCAGGACAAGAGGCTACAGCAGAACCAGAACCAGGAACGCAGACCAGGAGCAGTCCAGTCCACTATGTCGGAGCCCATCAGGAGGAAAAGCTCCAGCAGACAGCTCCTGCAGAACCTCATCAGGTGAGAGACAAATGATTTTTACACACAAGTTTGTTTTCTTTACATGTAACTGCAGAATAACATTTGGTTGCTGTGGTTGGTGGAATTTGGTATTTTTTTAGGAATGGAGCAGAAATTATCATGCAGCTAACTACATTTACTCAAGTCCTGCACTTCAGTATAGATCTGCGCTACCCATCCATCCCAACACTAGACACAATTGACACTAATATTCCACAACTGGAAAATCTTACAAAGGAAAGCAGTTTGTGTTCAGATTCTTCACACTTCCTTTAATGTGTTGTGGTTGTGACTGTAAAACGTAGTCTTTAACATATTTCCCAGCTGATTATCTGATATGGTATCAAGCATTTTTCTGATGATTTCCAATCAGACTTTTTAGGCTATTGATAACAATAGATAGAGTTATAAAACAAATGTAGTGGAGTAAAAAAATAGTAAGAAGTATAAAATATGAGAAAATAGAAATACTCAAATAAACTTTGTCCTTTGAACAAAGTCTTTGGCCAGAACCTGATGTTAAGAGTTGATGAGCAGCCCTTAGTTTACTGCTAAAATACGGCAGCCATCAGAGGAGGGAAGTTACAAAGTACAAATAGGTATCTATACTTTACTTGAGTATTTTTTTTTCTGACAACTTTTCACTTTTACATTTTAACACAAATATCTGTACTTTTTGTGCTCCTTAAACTTAACTTAAACTTAAACTTAAGTTTTAATGCATTCTGAGAGATATCATTGAATATTTATGGTGCTTTTCCAACCCAAATTGTTGGTATTTGATGTCAACTGTCTTTCTGCTGCGTTTGCAAACAGCTTGAACAGATCCTCCTAACCACCTTTAAGTTTAATAATCTTTAGATTTTATAAATTGAAGTGAGGTTCAGCTAGCTATTTTTACTTGTATACTTTGAGTACATTTCAGAGCCTGTACCTTTTACTTTTACTTGAGTACAAAAGTTAAATCAGTGCCAATACTTTTACGCTTTTTTTTTTTCATTTGTAGCTGTACATCAACTTGAGTAAATAATGTGCGTGCTTTTGCCACCTCCGGCATCCATCACCATCGACAGTGAGCTGTTCATTATGATGTTATTATTATTAACATGTTTGACTAATGTATTCTTCCAAAGTGTACTGATAGCATTTTTTTTTCTAAATCTCTTGGCAAACAAGCTGTTTTTTTTGGTTTCATTAACTTTCATTAATCGGCTGGCACTGTTTCTCTCTATACCATACTGTACTTTATCTAAATTCGATCTAACAGTGAAAAGACCTAATTCAGAAAAATCAGACACTAATATCTAAAGTTTTCCTATTGTAACATCAGCAGTCTGGGCATGGATCAAATGGTGCAATTTCATCATGTTAAAAATCTGAAGCTCCCTGAGAAGTGTTAACGTCATGCTCTTGCAGCACAACAAAAAATGAAAAATTCCCCAAAGGCAAGAAAATGTTTTAACTCTTCAGAATGATGGCAGAGGCTATCAAATTATTTTAAAAAAATGGTTTTGTAAATGTTTTAAATGCACTCAACACCTTTGTTTGGCCTTATGATGGACCCAATGTGCTTACGTGAAAAACATGAATGTTACCATAACTTCATTTGTTAATTGGATTGACACTTCAAGTTATCAGTTATCAGTCTGAACTCCATCACCTTTGCTTTGTTTTTTTGCACCATTTAGCTGATTTTTTGCCTAGTTTGTCCTGTTGATAAAGTCTGTTCTGATTTACTCCTCTAACAGCCACGGGAGCCTAATGTCTTGTGTTGTTTTCTATATTTTTTCATCACTGCTACTAACTTGCTCCTCATTGTCAGTGAAGCTCTAGTTTCCTCCGTGATCGGTGGAACATTAATGTATGACCTCACTGAAAATGACACTGAGCTCTGAGTTCAATGGCTTCTTTTATAGCTGCAACTTCCTTAATGGCCATGACATCATCTGGCTGACTCCTGAACCCCCTCCTGCTCAACTTCACACACAGACACACACGCACGCACAAAGAAAATGCCGTTCCCCAGGCCCCCATTGCCTCATTGTGTAAATGGTGGAAAAAGTGATGCATATCAGGCTGATTTCCTCCATAATTTGCTCGTTTCACATTTAGGCCTTGCAGCATCATGGTAAATGTCCAAGCAGAGTCTGGAGATCAGTACAGACACAATACCCTCTATCAGCAGCGACTGTGTGAATCATCACTGAGATATTTACCAAGTCCGGAAAGATTTATTTTTTGAATTTCTGCATCTCAAATTTCTTCCCAATTACGCTGAGGTGAAATTATATGATTGTTGCTTGTTGTTTGTCTAATGTTTACAAAATGCATTTTTGTGGTGTAAAAGCTACATTATCTACTGCACTTGAGCAGGGGTGGAATGTAACTAAGTACAATTTTAAAGTACTTTACTTGAGTATTTACATTTTCTGCTAAAATGCTTTTCTGCTGTTATACCAATTCACTACATTTTGGATGCATATACTGGACTTTTTACTCATTATGTTAATTCAATCACTTTAGTACTGATTACTTTTCAGATTACATGCTGCTTACAACTTATTTTATTGACAATCAGTTGACTAAACATACCCAATAATTAAAAATGCTCTGAATATGTATCATTTAGTGTCACTGTCTGCCAGCCGAATCCACAGGGTTGTTGGACAGTCGTGTGTGCGGTGTGGTATTGCATTTGCAGAAGGGCTGAAGTAGACTTCTCCGCAACACGCTACACTGAAGTCTTTGACATACTGTAAATACTGTTGTTGTCCTGAGGTCCCACTGTTTTTATCCTTCCATCCATCTTTTTTTTTCTTACTGCTCTAACAGCAGTTGGCATCCACAGTGTTGCATTACTTACACCTTCAGGTAGAAAACATTACCATAAAAATATAGTGATGGCTAAAAATGCAACTTTTGCTAATCATGTTAATTGAAAAACTTTCAGACGTATGCTGTAATTTCAAGGAGGCAGGCTAGGAACAAGATATAAACACAAAGTTCATATCAACACAAGTTCTTTTCCTGTTCACACAAAATCCTTATCTTTATAATGAGATAATAACTTAATAAGATAAGATACAAAACATGCTCACTGAAAACAGCTTAGGTTTATTATTACAAGTCAGGAGTAAGATATGTGTTATTTGTAGTTGGCTGAAACTTTTAAACATGCAACACTGTTAGGTGCATGAAGGATTTACTTCTTCCCCATGTCGCCTTTCAGGCAGAAATTATGAGGTCCAGACGATCAAACCTCATCCCCAGTGGACCCATTACCCCTCAGAAAATGGCCCAACGGAGACGGCAGAACAGCACTATCACGTATCAAATCGATTTACAGCGACTGAGTCCTGCCAATATGGCTCCCACTACATCTCTTGTGTGTGCAATCTTATGTAGGTCACTTTCCTACGTAATAATGACCGCAGCCTGTTTGACTCTAAACCAGTCATGGCCAGTGTCCTCAGCAACTGCGGCATCAGCCTTTTACATCTGAATTTGGTTTATGCACTTTGATTTCTATTTTCAAATGATGATTTCATTCAGCCAAATGTTTGATGAACTGAGGGGTTGACATGTTGGGAACATTAATCATATCTTTGGGTGAAGGCCTGTGCATAAATTTACCCGCAACTGGCTGTAACAAAGGCAAATGGTCTGCATGTTTTATGTAGTTTTTAATGAGGACCAACAAACTTGAGACCTGTTTTTCTTCCATGATGTTGCTACAGTTTTCTGACTAAACTTACTTTATACCTCTACCAGAAGAAGAGGAGAGGGAAGAGTTGCCTTCAAAAGATAATCTTAAATTGATGCCAGGCCACAGTAATAACAAAATAAAATGAGTTTCTCCCTATTAGGTTACCACTGTATTAGTACAAAGTCACCTTTGTGTTGCAGCTTACAGGAAAGGAAACAATTAGGCAATGTTGCGATTAAAATTCTTTAAGTTTAGACAAAATTATTGTTAAACTTGGCTCTAGATCATAATAAACCTTGTATTCACTTCATGTAAACTTTGGGATATTTTTTGCACAGAATAAGAGCTGTGGAGGGCAGTGGAAACATGTTAAATACTAACATTTTTGATCAGTCAGACAATTAAAACAGTTCTAAATATACACATGGCTTTGCCAGATTGTCTAAATCTTTTATCTAGACCAAGGAACAAAGGTGTGTGTACATGAAGTGTCAATAATAATCCATCATTCGACAGGAAAACAGTAACTACGGTAAATGCAGTGGATCAAAGTTAAACCATTGCATTGTGTAAACTGCTGGGTGTTTACTACTGACAGTTTGGATAATAAATTTAACAGCTTTTGTTTTTGCTTTAGTTTTAGTCATGTAAGACATTTTTAGTAAAGGCACAACTTTCATCGAGATCTGAGCATTTACTTTGGTGAGAACAAGGGCCAAATCTCCCAAAATATGATCCAAGTTATAAACTCCAATTATCCCCTAAAACCAGTGACATCATGCTTTGGAAAACTTATTTGTACCCAAACTCTAAACGCAGGTGCTCCCCTGAGATTTCCAACCAATCAAATGTCAAAACAATTTCCAAAGTTCTCGTTGTGCCAATTTCTTGACAAGATTTTCTCCAGACCTCCGTAAGTATGACGAGATGGCTACACACACAAAGTCTCTCTCCATCATCCGCTCTGCTCCTCCTCCTCCATCCCTTCACCTCCTCCCTCGCTCCCTCTTTGTTTCTCTCAGGAGATTGAAATTAAGTGAAACAGCACAGCAGCTGGCTCAAGCTCCACCAGATGTGCTCCAACAATAAAAAGAGTTATTGTTATCAAGTCCCACCCTCTGGAAACTATAGAGCCGATCAGACAGGAAACTGAATGAGCTTTCTATGAAACAGAGGCCCAAGTAATTTTTTCCTAGAATGTATAAATCCACTTACCTCAGATAATCTTACCTTACCTTTTCCATAGGTATCTTTCACTGTTATAGCAGACAAATAACTCATATGAAACACTGTGAGTGCTTTCTTGTTGGTGGAGCAAATAACATTGTTTAAATTGTCATCCCTTGACTTACAAAGTATCTGTCTTCCCTTCATAAGCATCTGTTAAATATCCTTCTATTTTGTTTCCTTCTTGAAAAAAACAACATTATTCATAAGGCAAACCTTCAATTCATTCACATATCCCATCAGCAAATAATGTTTAATGCCTCTTGTTCCATGATTTCATGTACAGATGTATTTCATCCACACAATCACGTGTGTAACAGAAGATAATGAATTAACTAATTATTGATTACAATCATGATGATTACAGTTTTATGATACCTATTTTGCATGTCATTTTGAATTGCAACAACATTTGGTCTGCCAAACATATAAATGTAACATAAACATGCTTATAGATTTCTTTACAAATGTACAAAGTGGAGAGACCAATATATCGAGGATAAAGTAAGTTCTGGTGCTTTCTCAGAAGAGAAACAACAGCATACAAATACATCAATAAAAACATTAAACAAACATTTGGAGCACAGTGAAGTTTAGAAGAAAAGAAAAATCTGTTCTGGTAAACAAAAATCGTCATGAACAGTGATACCCTCCATGGCTGAGCAAACAGAGATGCGTAAGATGCCTGCTAACCAGCAGACTATTGTTAGAGACTTCGAAATCCCCGTTCTTCTGACAAAACTGTGTATCTTTAACAAGGCATTTTCCAGCTGTGTTTCTGGCACCAAAAGCAGGTATTTTAAGCCAAAACAGGATCTTATTCTAACCCCAACCAAGTGCTTTTTTGAGTAAACCTTATGTAGCGTTTTAACATACAATATCTGCGGTATATAAAAATATACAGTGCCAACTTATTTTGGTGATTGGGTTGATCAAAGTAGCACCTAAAATCACCAACAGATGATTTTTCTGCAGTAAAAAAAAAAAAATGCCACAACAATCATATCTCCTCAACCAACATAAAGCCAAAATAAACTCAACTCAGTCTATTGTCACTTAAAAGACTTCTGTCTATTTGAGTTTACAAAACCCTGCAGTGCCTTCAACAAAATAAAACCAGAGTCCAGCGTAGAGAGGCTGAGTGAATGTGGTCTGGACTCTGTGGAGGAGAGTCATGGTGTCAGAGATGCTGTAGAAGGACAGAATACCTGCACTGTGGTCCAGGTACACTCCAACTCTGGAGGACCGAGGACCTGAGACAGGAGTCCTCATATTGTCGTACCAAAAGTTATAACTGTTTTTGGTACAATATAATGCCCAAGATTTGTCATTGTTTCCGAATTTGCTTTCATTTGAGCCCCCTTCTCTGATGATATTCTTGTATGCGAGTGCCACACAAACTCCTTCCCTCCACTCCACCTCCCAGTAGCAACATCCAGTCAGACTCTCTCTACTCAGGACCTGACACCAATTAGTGAATCTGTCTGGGTGAGGAGAATAAGACAGTTGTTTACTCACTAGTGTTGCTTTTCTGTTTCCATCAGATAATAACAGATATGGCTGTGCTGTATTTGGATCCAGTGTGATTTCACATGAATATTGTAAGAATTCAGCTCTGCCCCTGGGTTCTGGTTGTGGCATTAAAACATCAGCTTCAGTCACTGTCAATGAGATGTTTGTCCATTTCTCACTCAGAATGTCCTGTAGTTTTTCTCTGACCTCTGACACAGCCACTGGAACATCCTCAAAGTACCGCACAGAATGGTTATTGGTGCTGAATGAGTCTGTCGATTCGCTGAGTGACAGTGAGGAGCAGTTTTGCAGAAACTGGGTGTGATCCTCTGTGTGTGAGAGCTGCTCCAGCTCAGCGTCTCTCCTCTTCAGCTCAGTGATCTCCTGCTTCAGCTTCTCCCGAAGCTCTTTGACTCGACTCACTTCAGCTTCCTGCTTGAATCTGACCTGCTGCTTCACTTCAGAGCTTTTGGTCACAATGAGTTGAATTAACTCAGCGAAAATCTTCTCACGGTCCTCCAGTGCTTTATCAGCAGAGCGATTGATAGCCTTCATCTCCCGATTAAGCCCCTTTACAACTTTCTCTCTGTCCTGGATTCTCTGCAAGATTTTTTGTCGACTCACCCCGAGCTCTGTCTGCTTCTCAGCCCTTTCTGCTGCAGCTGCGACTGTGTCATGGCCTCTATGTTCATCTACAGAGCAGAGAAAACAGATACACTGCTGATCAGTACGGCAGAACATCTTCATTACCTCATCGTGACGAGAGCAGATGCTCTCCTGGAGCTTTTTCGAGGCATCCACCAGCTTGTGTTTCTTTAATGGAGCCACGTCATAGTGAGGCTGGAGGTGACTCTCACAGTAAGAGGCAAGGCAGACCAAACAGGACTTGAGGGCTTTCAGTTGTCTTCCAGTGCATAAATCACAGGCCACATCTTCAGGTCCAGCATAGCAGTGATCAGCAGGAGCAGCTTGGAGTCCAGTCTTCTTCAGCTCCTCCACTAAATCTACTAACATGTTGTTTTTCACCAGTACAGGCCTCGGTGTAAATGTCTGCCTACACTGAGGGCAGCTGCGGATTTTCTTCTCATCCTCTTCATCCCAGTGGATTTTAATACAGCTCATGCAGTAGTTATGTCCACAGGGAATAGTCACTGGATCCTTCAGTAGGTCCAGACAGATCGAACAGCAGAATTTCACTCGGTCCAGCTGAGTTTCTTGCTGCGCCATTTTACCTGTCAGTGAGCGTGAAACAGTTTCACTTTCTCTGAACAGAAACAAATGATTATCTCTTCCTACTCTTGTTGCTGCTAATAATGACATTCCATACTAGGTTGTTGACACCCATCCTTTTACCTGCAGGCATGTGACGGGCAGGGAACAAATAAATATTGTGATAGGGTGGAGCTCGCTGTGTTTGAGAACAGAAGAAAGAGGGAAGGGTTTTCAGGTTTTACTGCATTTCACAAAGAGTATCTTTTTATGAGAAGTAGGGTGTGTTATCTGTAATTTACAATGTGCAGAAAAATTAGTTGGATTGAAAGTGGAAACTTTCTGCTCACAATTTGAGAACAATTAACTACACAATCACTAAATAAATGTTAACTTTGTAGATTTCCGCAATGAATGGATATGATGAAACATTACTTTTCTTAAAATTTCAAATCCTTTTCATTATGTTTATGGTCTGGTTAGGTTTAGGCACACAAACCACTTGATTATGGTTAGGAAAAGATCACGTGTTGTCTGGAAAATGTCTCAACAGTCGCTAAAATACCCGGTTTAGTCAGTTGAAACAGGAAGCACTGGGCTCACTTAAAGCTACTTAAGGGTGAAAAATTGGAGAATTGTATGTTAAGAGGTAAACATCATAATCTGAAAGATCAGCGTGAACCCCAATACTTCTGCTAACTTTTCACATACAGGTTAAGTTCTTCAGGTAAAGTTATATTCAGAGAGTTACCCTTGGATTCCTAAGGATGTTAACGAGTGTGTTGACAGGTGTTGGTGTCCATGTTGGTTGGTTTAAGGGTGACTGCCCAGCGGAGCCAGGAGGATGCTGAGGAGGTGGAGCGGGAGCGAAGGAGGAGAAGCAGGGAGAAGGAGAGGGGAGAGGGGAGTCCTTCCTGCCCAGAGCCCCCCCAACACAACAACCGAACACACAACACAGCGTGAGTACCATAAACTGTTACACCACTTTACCCTGTAATGGCCTTCAATTGCAAATATCTAAAAGCAACACTAGAAATGGAGAACTATTGTACAGATGTCAAAGCTTGATGGGATGTGGCTCTGGATTCACTGCAGTCTCAGTCAAAGGGATATAAGTAAGGTTAGTTTTTGAAATGTTCTTTACTGTAAGTAGATTTACATCTCACAATTTTTATTTACATTTTTCATTCAAGCGTGTAAACCAGACTTAGTCTCCTGTAACATATCACACATCCAGTTATTTAATTGAAACACACTGACTCAACAGTATAGAAAAAAACTGCATTAAATGTAACCCCTAACATTGACTTTATGTAACAGAATTACATTGAAATACTGTAATTGAAATCCTTTAATACAGTGTTCAAGGCAAATCATTACAACACCTGGGTCCAGTGCATGAATTCTGACTTGAGTGCATGTTTGTTAACAATAGTTTACGTCATGTTACACAGGCCAGTGACGCTTCATGTGAATGAGCCGAGAAAGCTGCTTCACCATCAGTTTCTGGTTGATCGCGTCGAGATATGACGAGGGGAAACATGCTCATCACCTGAGACTGTACGCTGCTGAGCAGACTCATTTACAGCCCTGTGAAGTGAAATGCACTTCACAAATACTGCACTGTTCACTGGTTCAGTCTTTAGCCTCATGGTTAAGGTGTACAGTTACGTTTGGTCTGTTTATATTGGATGATAAAATCAAATCTTAGAAAAGAGTGAAGTTGTTTGTATTCTAGCTTTGCTGATGTGTACTTTTGAAATAATACAAGTGATTATATTGTTGGTTTGACATTTAAAAGAATCAAATTCAAACATTTTAGAAGCTCAAATATTTTTTATTTAGTTATGATAGAAGAGAGTTCAGGCAAAAAATTATTTTCTCATATCAGAAGATGTTTGTCAAAACTTAAAACTCTTCATAAATGGCCACCTGGAGGTTCTCCAATTTCTCCCTCAATTCCAGTGTTGAAGAGTTTTCAAGACACACTGCTAAGTAACAGGCCGACAAACAAACAAACAGGACTGAAAATGTATTGTCTTTAATCGAGGTGATCATAAACACAAACGGGATCAACTAATAGTCAGCAAAAGGTGACATTTAAGAACCCAGATTCCAAAACAGTTGGACCGCTGTGCAAAGCATGAATAAAAACAGATGCAATCATTTGCAAACAAGTTTTCCATGTTGCAAAAATGCGTTTTTGGAGCATTCAGTAAATTTGTCGGTCTTTCGTTTCCCCTGTCCCAACTTGTTTAAAACATGTTGCTGGCATCAAATTCTGAATCAGCATATATTTACAAAACTCAATAAAGGTCATGCAGTAAAACAATAAAATATTGTCATTGTAATTGAATATGTGTCAAAAAGGATTAACAAATGATTTGTTTCATTTATGTTTTATGTAGCATCCAAATCAAGTCAGAATCAGAGAGCACTAATAAAAAAAATGTTTGCACTGTTCAGCCAAATGTTTGCGTGTAACACAATCCAAGTTAGCCTGAAATTTATTACATGAGGGTTGAAACGCTCACAGCTCAGCTTTTGGGAGTGTTGTTCGCACTGATGAGGTACTGTCTGCTGATGTGAGCTGGTCTGGAACAAGAGGCTGCAGCTACTCTTTGTTTACTGTTTCCATGGAGCCTGTAGCTGCAGCCCCCGTCTGCCACCTGCCTCCTGGCTCAACACTGTGCCCTGTTAGAAACCTCATCATCAGAAACAACAAGAGACAAGCCCTGACAACAGGCATCACTATGATTGGGTAAACAAGATGGAGGACATGGTTAAACAATGGAGCCATGAGTGAAAACAAACTGTGCTGATAGCTCCTAGAAAATTTTATTTGACACGGCTGTGTTTCGATCCAACAGATACAAATAACCCTCACAAAGCAGAACAAGCAAAACACTGGATGAGAAAATTGTTGGATTTCGAGTAGGAAAGTGTGAAAAAAGAGCTGGACACATTCCATCAGTTCACTAAACCACTAAAATGGTTGCATCAACCTCCACTCAAACTTTTTCACTGATCAGTCGGACAACTAAAAGGATCTCTGTTTGGTCCTCAGACTGGACGAGGATCTGAAGCCCAGCTGCTGCCTGGTTCTGGAGGAGGACGAGGGCTTTAGCGACTGGAGTCACAGGTTGGAGAATCGTAATGAGCAGGAGGTGCCAGATGACTGCAGGGTCAGGGTGCAGAGACCTTTAACATCACAGTGGAAACCAGAGCCTGGAGAGGACAAACAGCAGGAGGAGGAAGAGGAGCAAAGCGGTCGGTCCCAGGAAGCTTCAGCAAGACCTCCAGAGAAGGTTTACTACATAACAGATCAAAGACAGTCAATAATGGGGCTTTCAGGTGCAGCTGCTGTTGAGTCTGGTTGTCTCATATTTAGCCCGATCCTAAGAAGTCAGTGTTATATTTATATACTTTTTCACATTTCTGCAAAATGGTTAGTTTTTAGATGATATGACATTTCAGTCCTGGTTATTTAAACATTTTAAGCCTCCAACATGACTTTAGGAAGGACTCACTCATTGTTCCCTCAGGTGATCCCATCTTTTCCATGGGGTTCACATTTGTGATTTTTAATGAAATGTCTTTCAGATCGATTGCCACAGAATTTGATTCCGATATCCATGTTCCCCTCAGGATGACTAATAATAACTTTAATCATCCTTTAAATGGTCAGTCGATGTACAGAGAAGGAATTGGCAACTATTTCCATCATTTCAGTAAATTTAATGCCAAAACATTTCACGGTTCGAGCTTCACAAATATGAGGATTTGCCACTTTTCCTTTAATTATTTGAACAATTTTGATGTAACTAAAGTAAATGATTTCAGTTCTTAATGTATGCATGGTAACTGTAAAGTAACAAGTTACCTGCTTTGCTTTTGGTTCATTTTAGATGTCCAGCAACAGAAAAGAAGTCAGGACATCGTTCAGCTCGACGGTCTTCCTGCCACAGGACACCAGGCTGCAGCACGCCACGGGTCAGCCAGCAGACAGGACGTCTTACCTGGTTGCAGGGACGATGAAGCCTCGGTGTGTTCTCCACTCTTGTCTGACTTCATCTCCCTCTCTGTCAAGTGGCATGTTTTAATAACCCTAAACGTTTTCTCATGAATAGTTCTCTTGGCTGTCTTGGCTCATGCATGGTGTGTTTCTATCCTGGGATGTAAACATGGTCTTTTATCCAATCCACATCTTTTTTCACTTTATTAACCAACTAAATCTTAATCTCCACAGTGGCGGGGCCTGCAGAGTGGATGGGCAGGTGGAGCTGGAGGAGAAAGAGGAGGTGCAGGCCGCTCTACAGACAGACTGGAGGTCTGCAGAAACCCGACAGATCCCCAGAGATGAGGATGATCAGGAGGAAGAAGAGGAACTGAGCTTCACCCATGAAGAGAAGGAAGACCTTCGCCTCAGGAGGGAAGAGAGACACATGGAGAAGGGGGAAGAGGAAGAGGAAGAGTACAAGATGTCAGAAAAGGTTGACTTTCCTACTACTGCTGCCTCTACTGCTACTGCTTTTTTTTGTCACTTCTTAAGATGACATTTGACAGTTGGACGATCTTTTTTCATCCGTCATCTTAATCCACGCCAAAATATGTTGGAAACTACCGTCCAGATGTCACAAACATGCTGTGAATATTCAAAATGTATCCTTGACAAACGGCTACACTAGTTTACAGCAACCCATCTTGAAAGCAAACTGCCTGATTTCCATACATTGTGCTGTGGATATTCATGTTCCACAGAGATGTTTTTGAGACTAGATGATCTCTCCTGTAGCATTGCAATCAGACCACAATTTCCATTTATAAGAAAATCTAATTCTGAATTGACCATAATCTTTATTTAGGGCATAAAGATGCACTGTTCCCTTTATGTACATTCACACATGAGCATAGATCAAGTGTTATCCTCACGCTAAATTGCCAGGTATTTTGAAAATATTTCTAAGCCTATTGGACAGATTGACATGATATCTGTTCCCAGGCAAAACACTCACAAAAACAGTGTTTCTCACTAAAACACAATCTGTACATTCTCAGCAACCAACACACTGAATCCATTTTCATCCTCATAACATTTTTGCAAACCTGCTTTTTTTTTTTCCATGTTTAAAACCTGCTTTTTTTTATATTGATGTTTACGAGCATACATTCCTCTTCTTGCCTTTCTTTCCCTACCTTTGCTGTGTTTCTTGGCGCGTCGCTGCATCCTGTAGATAGAGAGGAACAGTTTGAAACTCTCGGCAGGAATGTGAATCACGTCACCTGCCTATGCATGTGCACAATCGTGCACACGAAAGGGAATAAATTAAACTCCATAAGGTAACCTTTAATGTCCACGAGTCATGGTGGCCCGCATCAAACACACTTATTTTCTACCTTCATGACTGGATCTCTAAGTTGTATGTTGTTAGTTATGTACAACGTTTTCACATTTTGAGGTGTCGCTCTGATAGGAATTTAACCTTTACTTAATTCATACAATACTTTTACTACTAAGCAGTTCAGTTCTGTTTTTTTTCTTCCCAGTGTTTCATAAAACAGTTAATCAAACACATGCATGCTTATTAGAACTCATGGTTCATACAATTTGGCTTCAAATCTGAAAGCAATAAAGTGAAAGAACTCAGCTTTGGCTCGCAGGGTGTAGAAATGAGAGCTGACGAAAGCAGCAATGACGTAAGATGTTGTAACAAATTCCTACTTTTACCACTGGTGCTTTGCCAGTATTTCATTAGTCCTCTGCCACCAAATAACACAGCATGGGTGAACAGCGTGAACACGTTTTTAAAGGGTTCAGCCATTATTTTTAGTAAGGATGTGGAAGAAAGAACAGATGTGAGGGGAAACTGTTCTTGAGATTATACCTTTGTACACAATAAAACTTTTGTTCATCTTGATCAGGTTTCTCATTATAAAATAGTAACAGTTGTTGACATTTTTTCTGATGTGCTAGAGGCGTCCAGAGTCAGTGGAGGGCAGGAGGAGT
Source organism: Spondyliosoma cantharus (assembly GCA_900302685.1). Classification (NCBI taxonomy): domain Eukaryota; kingdom Metazoa; phylum Chordata; class Actinopteri; order Spariformes; family Sparidae; genus Spondyliosoma; species Spondyliosoma cantharus. The sequence goes on along the minus strand of OMLP01036765.1, from coordinate 21,133 downwards.
GAGGAGGAGACCAGGAGATCTACACGCTCGCTCTGCAGCAGCAGCGAAGGTGATGAGTCGTTAAACTGCTACGGTCCGATGAGCCCAACATTCAAGGTATCTCGTCACACCACTGGTGGTCCGTACAATAAAGTTTTTCGGATTCAAATTACTGTTAATCATGCAGTTAATTCAGTAGTAAATCTAAAATGATTTCTCTAACTGATGATGTTACAGAGAAAGCACAGTGTTCTGTTTCGTCAAAACAGTTGCCATGCTCGTGCGCGCATTTCAGTAAAGCTTGGAAGCAATCCTCTCAAACTACATTTCAAGTCAAGAACATTTTTATCATCAAACCAAGTATCATGAATCACTGATGGAAGAAACACCAGGGTCACGCTGCCAGTCATCGAAATGATTGTGTCAATTATCCCTCTAAATGACTGTGATGAATTACTGATGGAAAATGATTTTGCCTTGTTTCATATTAACATGTTTTGTCTCTTTCATGCTCCCTGCTGGTCTACCAGAAACTCCTCATTCAGTTTTACCCAGTAAGTTCTGTGCATATGTCAGCTGACCGTTCACTCTGAGGTGTGAGGAGTTGATTTGTGTCAAAGTCCGCTGGACTGATTTTTCCTATTTTATGTTTGAATAACGAGAGATGCACTGCATGTCAGAGTTCTGCCTATAGTTATTAAGCTGCTGGAAACTTCAGTCATCTGCATCTCAGCCCACTGTGTCTCTTTATAGGATGAGGCGAACAGCAGAGTCTCAACGGACGGGAAATGCAAGGTGAGGGCTTCAGTAGACGAATGTCAGGGTCAAAGGTCAGCATTAGGGATGTAACAGAAGGAATTTACTACTCTGTGCCCTTCATGTTTTTTTTTTCATGTTTTTTTTTGTTTGAAGAATCAATTACATCTTTTATATTACTTTTGCAATATGTCTTACCTGTTTTTTCTATGGTTGTTTTTATCCATTTTGTTTTTTAAGTAAGGCCTTTTGTAGCTTTGTTTTGAAAAGGCCTGTATAAATATGGTATATTATTATGAGTGTCTTCCACCGGTCTTTTCATAAATAGCAAAATGTCGCTAATGTGATACAACTGGGACCTGTCTTTTTAACCAGGCTTACTAAGTTAGCTAGAACAACTCAACAAATTTCATCCATGTGCCAAATTTGAGGAGTTTTCTCTAATTATTTCCTTTAAAAACAACCAGTAAGATAATGTACAGTTCTGCCATTCACTGTGAAGAAAATGTCAGTATTTAGTAGGTGTAAATAGCAACTTTGTGCTGGTTTGCAGGTCTGAACTGCAGCCAGCCTTAATCAAAAGGCTGTGTTTTCTCAAGTGTGAGTTATCATCTTGTTTCTTTCCGCAGATCATAGAGAGAACTGAGTCTCTGAGGAAAAGGTGAGCCTGTGTTCTGATGCATTGAGATAGATTTAAAAGCCTGACTGAGCGTTGGATCATACAATAAAACAGTCAGAGTAACTGACTGCTACAACACTTCAGAACTGCAATGGGTTTTACTCAACCTTTCAGATTCTGTCGGTCTCTCGTGCCACTCAACCTCTCAGAAATATTCCCAGGAATAAAAATCCATTTTGGTTGTGCAATTGAGTTCACCCAAAAGTGTTACATCTCCTAAAAGAGTGGTATTCATTTAGCATCAGTGGAGCTTCAGGGGTCTTTGAGGGGAGTCCAGAGGGAGCAATGCAACAGCAGGACTCCTTATTTTTTCTTTACTTTCTTCCTTAAGTATCACAATAACAGAATGTATGATTATGTTGCTCATGTGTTTCATACACTTTCTGTAAATCAGATCGGGGACACCGGATCAAAATTTTATTAAATAGGTGTCCGTGGTCTAATTTCAGTTTAGAGGTCCTTGATATGAAACTGTTTTGAGAACCACTTTCCCAAACAGACTCACATCTTAAATAAAACATTACTTCTTATTTTCCAAAGTTCTCCTTCGGTGTATTTAGTTCATGTGCAACAAGGACACGTTACCTGTGCAACAGCTGCATCTGATTTATAACATAATCACACGTTGACCTTGACTGATCTGAACCTGTATACATTCCTCTAAAGCACCAGCAGCATAAAGAAGACACTGCCACCTGTTCCTGTTTCCAAGATTGACAAGAAACTGGAGCAGTACACACAAGCTCTCGAGGTAAAACCCCATTCATTTGGATATTTTTTTTCCTCTTATTGACTTAAGCAATAAGCAGATAGACCCTGACAGTATGTCCACGAACTGCTAACTGTGATTCTAAGACAATAGGAGCAACTCTTACTTGTCTTTTTTTTTCTCGAAAAAGAAACCCCAACAGATAAGCAGCCAATCTGTTGGTGTCTATAAATTGCAGGAGTTTGTTGCTTTACCTTGTAAAATATTACACAGTGTTCCATCTACAATGTACACACAATTTGGAACCTCACTGTGTTTTTCACAGGTCTCCTCCTCCAGATCAGGCAGTCACTTGCTGACAGACTTGACGAGTCCCACCGAGCCTGTCTCCTCCAAGAAATGCCTGTTTGAGGCCGGAGAAGCCTGGAACCAACACGCTGTCTCAGTTTCACCATCCAAGGTTAATCATGACATAAGATGCATGTTTTGCTCGCACTGCTTTTAAACACAAGCAAACCAACAAACAGATATTTCAGATGCACAAAACAAATGCAGGTGGACTTTAATTCTGTCGCACATAAAACTAGGTATTTGTTTTGTCACAGTCAATTAAAAAATTCTTCTTTTCTGTGTCAGGATGCAGATGGTTTAAAAGTTGGTGTTGCTGATCTCATCAATCAGTGGGTGAGAGGAAGTGAGGATGGGAGCAGATGCAGCTCGCCCTTCAAACCGGCAGTATGTCTGACTCTTACCCTGAATTTCCAGTAATGTATGAACCTTTTTCAACCCCGTGCTCATTTTTTCCCAACAAGTTTCCCCTCTATGACATGACGTTTACAACAACTGTTTAGTTCTGTCAACTTCTCTTAACTCTTTACCTGTTTGAGAACTTCCTTACCTTTTCTATCTCAATTTAGTTTCATTATTTTTCTAACACGCTGATTTATTTTGTGTTCCTCTCTGCTTCATGCAACCGCACCCAAACCTCTATTCATCTGGCATAAATCATCTCAACTCGGCTCGACAGGGCAGTGTGTGAAAGTCTGCCCCCTTGTGGCTGCAGCAGCATCATTCAGATCTTGGAGTTCAGATGGAGACTAAATGTGATCTGTATGCTGCTATATTTCCAAGAAATTAAACCTGATGGTGTTTTAAACAAGAAAAATCATGGGAGCGCATCAGTGACACTGTGGTTCATGCATGAGAACACTCTGAGGTTTCAGTGTAAATGTCTATGAATCAGTCTCTGACAAATATTGTTTCTCAACTTAATTTCAGGACAGCTCTGGTGGTAAAAGACATAAATTTGTGGTGACGGGTCACGGCAAGTACGAGAAGGTTTCTGTTGACGACAGCTGCAGTGAAGATGTAAACTGCCAGTCAGGTAAAACCCTCAAGCATCCTTCAATTTGTGCTGTAATAATAGTACAGTTAATAACATGTTTACCTCTTGTTTAAGTGAATTGCTTGAAGTAATTTGTTTAAAGTATTTTCTTTGAGAATTGATGTAATTTATTTACATTTCCTTTAAGCAATGTATCACCAAATGTGGGAATTAGAAAAAAAGACTGCTGAAAATAGTCCCCCCAAAATGCATCATTTCCTCCTGTTTGAATAATGTTTGCTTAAAGTAGAGTGCTCTGTATGGGGAAGTTGTCAGGGTTACACATTGTTGGTTTTGGTATTTTCATGGGATTTGGCAACAATAAAAAAATAGAGACAAACACAAGCCTCATCAGCTGTGATTAGTTCTGTTGGAACTTGTCATATTTTAGATGCCAACCAAAGCATTGTTATAAAAAAATAAACAAATACAAGACACAAATTTCATATTCAGCTTTATGTGTTTTTGAGAATCACACAGTAAACAAAAACATGTCATAGTTTAAGCATCCGTGTACAGTACTGAATCAGGCTGTGGTTAGCTTATAGGGGAAAGGCTCCCCTCTTCTAAAATAAAATCCACATCATTACAGTCATCTTGGGGAAACAACAGTTTTTGAAATCTTACATACAGACAAAACAACAACATGCTAATATCTGCCACAGCAGCACCAAAATGCACCAAAGCTGTGAAACAACACACTCATCAACTAATATCTGTCCTTCTTCTCCAGCTATTGCTCAAATTTTCTCCATTCTGGCTTACTGCAGCAAGCTTCAACATCATCATCATCGTTCAATTGTTCTCCCTTCTACATCCAACTTACAAACTCACTATTATTGTTCAGAAGTCCTGGATGATTCACCACAAGGCAGGAAATCACTACACAGGCAGGGTCACTGACTTTATTTGTTGCTGGATGTTTCAGTGTAAAGTGTATCTTCCTAGACGTGCAACATCAGTGATATAATAAAACAGGATTCTGGTTCACGGATGTATTAGACATTGCATATTTTGTACTACTAACATGACCATAAAATGAGACTGTGTTGATGTTGTGGGCAAGTGAGGCCAAACATGACTGACACACTGGACTACATGGTTTGGGGTGATACCAGGTTGAATGGAAACAAGACTAAGCATCAAAAGTCATGCTACCAGCTCAGTGCTTTGAGCTTAATGCTAATAGTCCCACTATGACAATGCTAATCTAGTGTGTTAGCATGCTAACATTTGCTAGTTGGTGCCACATTTTAAGTGCAGCTGAGGCTGCTGGGAATGTCGTTCATTTCGCAGGTAGTTATAAAACAAAGTATTTGAGAAATTTAAACAAATTGATTCAATAGTTGTTGAGAAATTTAAGTTGAGACCAAAGTTGTGAACCAAGTGACGGACAGACCGAACATTATCATCCCAAGAGCCGCTTTAATAGAAAAAAAAAAAACCTCACCAAAGCACATGTAAGCCTAAACTGACATACAGTTATATACAGCCGATGGAGATCTTTAGTCATCATGATATTATTCCGCATTGCCCAGCCCCAAAATGTAGCAGCCTGTGTGACTGTAGTTTCCTGCCTTGATTGAAAGCCTGGACATACACTGCTTCGTTTTCTATCTATATCTGTCTTGCAGAAACCTACATCTGTTCTGACTTGACCTTCAGCCATCATTCATTTCTGTTATCCTTCTTTCAAGATCCATCTGCCCTGTTGATCCAGGAATGTAAAAGCCCTATTTATCACGGAGATTAAAAACTCCCTACCAGCGGTCTACACTAAAAGCCTTTGTTTAGAAAAATAGAAAAAAAAGTACAGCGTAACAAATGAAACCATCTTTCATCTTTCAAAGTATCTACAGCGCATGCATTCAACACTACAACAAAAGAAAAAAGACAAATCCATCAAAGTACAGTTTCAGATTATATAATGATCCTTTCTTTTTTGCATTATTTTTTCCCATTAACATCCTTATTTGATTTGATTAAAAAGTGCAAAAAAGCCAAACCTGTATTACCTTATTATTTTTAACCTTGAAAAGCTACAACAACTAAATTATACACTAGATAAACTGATGAAAATGTCAGAAATGCAAGTCCTTATTCGACATAGGGATGAATTGTCTGTCTTAAATTTTAAACCATGGCGAACTTGTAGCTCCAGTATTGACTCAGATAGATGGCAATTGAACAGTAGTCCCCAGTAGTCTACTTCTCACTGCAGCCTTGACTTATAAAACGACATAAGCTATTGCAGAAATCCACAAATGGTTTGACATGTATTTTCTTCTAGATTCTCTTTGCATGATTGCTCTCAGAGGCTCCCTCACCTACCTGAGATCTGTCTATTTTGTAATCAATTAGAGAAACCGCCCACATCACAACATATTTTCACATCAGTTCTAGTTATTTATCGTTTTTTTCGAACCAAACCCTCTGGCTTTTCTGTTGAAGTCCTTCTGTTCATCTTCCTGACCTTTGCGTTTTATCAGCCCCCTTTCAAACACTGCTGCTATTTTCGTGAGCGGCTTCTCTGCTGCCTCTTTAAGTTTCCTTGCATCAAAACGGGGGCTATACAGCAAAACTGGCAGGCGACTGACAAAAGCGGGAACATCGGCTTGATTGTCTTTAGAGGGTTTATCTTTCGAGGCCTTTTTGTCATCAGAATCTTTCTTGGTGGAGTTGATCTGCTGCATGATTTTTTCTTTGGTAGAGAACATCTGAAAGAGGAGGGCATCCCACATCTTCAACGCCTTGGGACCTTGTTTGTTCATAACTCCCTCCTGATTGGCACATTGGTCTGCAGGTGGTTTATCATCATTACAACTACAATCTGTTTTCTCGTTGCTGCCACTGGACTCAACCTGAGATTTGGCCTCCGGCTGTGGAAACTCTGGTTCCTCTGGCTCAACGACCATGTGTTTCTTGAGCCTTGTCCATCCGCTGAGCTTACCCTTGAGGCCTTTCAGCTTCTGGGCTGCTTTGGGCTCAGCAGATGAAGGGGACATTTCTGCTTTAATAGGTTTCTTGTCAGTTGAAGATGCAGTCGATGTCGTTGACTTCCTGGAGGATTCGACCGCCGGGGCTTCCTTCGATGCAGCTGAATTTTTGGTCCTCGGAACATCCTTGTCTTTGAGTCCAGTTTTTTGCTGAGATGGCGGTGATGTTCCTCTTTTTGGTGATGGAGCTTTGACTGAGACTGAGGCCTGAGGCAGAGAGGCAGGAGTGGCAGAGTCAATCACAGCGGCTTTAACTATGGATGGTTTCATGTCTGTATCTGTTGCTGGCTTTGAAGGGGAAATGTTCTCTACTGGTAGCTCTTTCGATGGCTGAACATTACTGGTGTGTGAACTAATCTGGATGGGATTGGGTGGAGACTTTGAGTCGTTTTGTACAACTAAAGGTTTTGTTTCTACAGTGGCAGAGGGGGGCCTTGGTTCTACCTGCTTAATAGGAGGTTGTGATTTTAGAGTGGGTTTACTGGTTGAAACAGGATCAGGAGAATGAATGGGAGCATTAGTTTCAGTGATCAATGGGGAGGTTTTTTCTTTCTTCATGGAATTTGCTGCTAGGTTTGATTTTATCTTGTTAGTTTGGGAATGTACTTTGACCTCAGCACTGTTTGTCATGACTGAAGTGTCCTTTACTGTAAGTGCTTTTATTTCTGGTTTTGAGATATTCTCTTTGATCGAATTAGCAGACGGCTGAATAGCACTCAGAGTATTATTTTGAACAGGTATAACGGGAGGTTTTGTCTGGTCTTTCATGAAGACTGTCAAGGGTTTCGTTTCTATAGCATGGTTCACAGAGACAGGAGTTTGAGGGGACTGGGGCAAGGTTGGAGTGTATGTTCGATAGGTAGGTGTATTAGGGGAGGATCTTACTATAGGAGGGCTAGGTTGGGCTCTTGAATCTCTGGTGGCTTCAGCAGGGGGGTGAATATTTGTAACAGTGCGGTAATTTAAATCAGTGTACGAGACGGTTTGAGTATTTACAGTCTGAAAGTTAGTTTCTATAGATTTCTGTGTTTCAGTGACAGATTGCCTAAACTGTTTCACTTCAGTCAGAGAGCTCAATGAATTCACAGATGCTTTAACGTTATCTCCAGATGTGATTTGACTTGCAATGGTTTGCTGTTCTACACTGATACTAGATATGTTAGCCATGGCAGGACCAGATAAAGTGGAAGTTGTCGTCTCAGTCCTAGATGTTACAGGATTTTTAGGTCTTGCAGGGGGACTTGTTAAAGTTTTATTGACTATTATTGGCTGAATCAAAGGAGACTGCTCAGTGGCGGTGTCATTCGTAATTTGTGGTGCAGAAGATCTAAGCTCAGCAAGAAGGTTGGCAATTGGTGCCTCTAGGTTTGTGTACATTCCTGTTTGAGGAACAGAGCCAGAAAGAGGTTTTGCATCAGTAGCTGGTTTTGTTGCAGATCGACTCTCAGGTCTGTCTAATCTCATTTGAGGGCTTTTTGGTATGACACGCCTCATGATGGGGCTTGACGGCACAGGACTTTTAATAACCTGCACAGTGCTTAAAGATTGTTTGAAGCTTGCTGCTGGGCTGGTCATTGTAGGCAAAATAACTTCTTCATGAGGAACATTGCTGCCTACATTTTGTTTGTTTGAGTTTGCAATTTCAAAACGTCTGCTTTGCTGACTAGCCACTACACTTCCAGGTTGTCTGGGTGAGACTATGTCTGTCAAAGACTTACTGACAGTAAGCGATCCTTCAGATGGTTTGTTAGACAGTTTGGTTTCACTGCTCGGTGTGTCCAGTGCCACGTGTCCTTTTGCAGGATTAGAAGCTGGTCTCGTTTCAATAGCACATTTTGCTTGAATGTTTTCTGCTCTAACAGGTTTAGTGGGAAGATCCATTGATGCCAGAGACTGCATTGGTGTTGTCCTGTAGGGTTGTGAATGTAATTCTGTGTCTACTGTCGAGTTGCTGATTCTGTCAGTGGGGGTTTGGGGTTCTATATTAACTTTGCGCCACAGTTGTGTGTCTTTTGCAGCCATGTTGAGATTTGTTTCAGTTACTTGTGTGGCCTCCGCGGTAGTTCTACTTGAACTGGTGTAGAAACTTTCCGCTTGAACAACTTTTTCTTGGCCACTCGCTCCTATGCTTCGCGATGTCTTTGGAAGCACATTTTCACCAGTTGTGGTTAGCTTTTGGGGCGTTTTTGTGGGCACACTAGAGCCCCTATCAGGGAATCCAATATCTGAAATGTTTGTAGAGACAGATTGGTCAGGTAGTTTGGTTTCTGTGGTGGGTTTTGGTTTGTTAGTATTAAAAGCAGGCATATTTATTACACTTGGCGCTTGTGATGATTTCAAAGACAGACTTTCTCCCAGCAAATGGATCTTGTTTTCTACTATTTTATTATTTCCATGAATTTTAATTTCTGCACTGAGCTGTTGTGTTATGTTTGTGTTTTGGAGGGATGCTGTGCAGATACTGTGCTTTGCAGAACAAACAGATGCTGTGACTGGCTGATGTAGCAAAACAGATCCTGTGGTAGCATTAATTGATTCTTTAGAGAATATATTTGAATATTGGGTCTCAGTGTCTGTTTTGTCAGGGATACGTTCTGTATTAGCAGCCACGGAAGACAAAATGTTCCCTATGTTTGTTTTATTTGGTAGAGGAAACACCCTGCTTACATTTATATTCTGATTAACTTCATCCCTTTGCTTATGTAAAACAGTTTCAGTAGTCAATTTGGTGGCTTGTTGTTTTCCCATGAAGGATGCACCATTCATGATGGCCCTGTCTGAGAATTTGGGCTCTAATTCTAACAGGAATTGATTAACCAGGTTTTTACAGTCAGCTAGGTCTGTAACAGGCCTGGCGGGTAGTGACAGAGTTTGGTAAGACTTCACTGGAGCTATCTCTATTTTTCCTGACTTTGTGTCCTTGGAATCACCTTTCGTAGATGTTTTCTCATGACTGACATTCTTGTCTTTTGCACTTTTTTGCTGTGTTTCTGTATTTGAATCTACTCTAACTAAAGGTAAGGAAGAACTTGACAGACCACTGCTATCAGCCAAACATGGAGTCGTATTTAGTGCTGCCTCTATAGAAAACAGTGCCGCACTTTGTGTGTATACCTCACCTGCTTTAGGTATTGGTATTGGAGCCTCAGTGTACGAGGCTTTTGATGCAGATACTTCACTTGTGGACTGCTGAATTGTTTTCTCTGCCAAGCCAAGGGGAAGCTCAGGTTTTAGTGTGTCCATGCTACAAGTTCTGAGTGATTGTATTCCAATACTGTGAGCTTCAGACCGACTTTCCTCAAACACATCTTTGCTACAAGTGACAATCCCGTCAGAATCCCTTGGAGTTGACTGAGGCTGTGTATTTTGATCTGTGGAAACCTCCATCGAAGGGGGAAGATCTTGGTGTCCATTTAGTTGTTCTGTTTCATCAGACTTGGAGACAAGTGATCCATCTACAGCTTGATCTGATTGTGTTTTGTTTGATGAGGTTTCATCAACTTTTGCGGGTACAGGGCTCTGATGTGATGACGTAGTCCTAATCCCACCGTAGGCGGTATATTGAGCTGGAGTAAGCCCATAGTACATTGATCTTGATTTGGGCTTTGAGGCCGCTAATGTCATTTGAGTCTCCAGTAGTGATGACAATGACTTGCGGGCCTCATTCACAGGGCGATGATATGTGGATGGCAGGGGGCTTGAATTTAGTGGTGCTTGCATAGAAATCACTGGCATAGGGTTGAAATTATTTGGTGCAGGGGAGAAAAATGATGGAACCTTTGGCAAAGAGGAAACTTGACTCTCTAAAACTTGGTCAGTATGTAGTTTTGGGATGATTGGTTCTCTAAGTGTTGGTTTAACCACAGCAGAGTCTGATGCAGGCATACTCAGTGCCAAATTCTCTCCGGGATATTGCTCAGTAGTTTTTGTTCTTTGTATATTTTGAATCTCTATATCTTTAAAATTGCTGTCTTGTATGATTGCAGTCAGTTGATTATCATCAGTCACCTTCAGTTCTTCTGTGGCAGCAGGAGGTTTACTTATACCACTAGTTTGACTCACTGAGTTTTCTCTGTGTCTTGGAGCTTCGCTGTGTCTTAGAGCTTCGTTGCATCTTAACGCCTTGTTGACAATCGCAGTTTGTAAATCTTGAGAAGAGTTGAAAGCAGGACTTGCAGCAAATAAAAGTGGGTTAGGTTTGGATATTTCAATAAAGGGTGTGGATACTCTAGCTGGTGTGCAAGAGGGAGTCTTAGGTCTTCCAGATTGCGACCACGCCACCGACAGTTTCTGATCAGTTTTCACCACTGATACAGCTGTTTTCTCCATGGATACAGCTGATACCATTGCTCCCTGGTTGGTTGCGCTTATTAATGGCAGGTCCTGGATGGAGGGAGGTTTAGAGATCTCATAAAATGTTGCCTTTGATGTGTAAATCCTGGTTTGTGCTGTGTCAGGCCTTGTCTCTTTCACTGCTTCAACAAGTGATATTTTTGAGGCGGTTATCTCAGAGGTCATCTGGCATGGAATGAAGTTGCCATTACTTGTAGGTCTGGCAGTCCAAGATGATGCCTGGCTCTGAGGGTCGTCTTTTGAACTGGTGTTTGTCTCCCTCTGGCTGGGAATAAAAGTTTGTGTCTGAGTGTTTGAAACTGATAGCAGCAGTGGAACAGGAGGTAGGTCTGAAACTTGAGAAGGTGGCATGCCTGGGCCAAAGTTGGGGGCGGCCGGGGATAGGGTTAGGCTATGCGTTGATATTTTGGTGCTGGACTGCGACATAGCGACTGGAGGGACTGTTGTGACTGACCCATGGGAATTTGGTGTCATGTTTAAACTGAGAGCAGAAGAAAGAGGTGGTGCAGGAAGTCTCTCAGGTGGTGACGGGGGTGGTGAAGCCGAATGTGGCATCATGAAAGGAGTCACATCATCGAATAAAAACGAGGAACACTCATACAGTGGAGCCACCTGCCCTTCAGAAGTTCTGATCTGAGCATTGTAGGACTGAGGGGGGAAGCTGCCAGTTTGGCTGTTTGGGCTGCTCCGTGGATGAGGGAATGCAGATGCAGAGTGATCATAGAGGGAGCTAAATGGAAAACTAGACACTGAAGGGTCTGCAGTGTAGACTGACTCTGGTGTCCTGGGCGGGCTGGACTGGTCACTGTGCTCGAGGTCCGTGCTAGCTTCGTTGACAGGCGACAAACAGGAGCGAAAGGGGATAGGTGTCTGAGATAGGCTGCCTTTTTTCTTGGCTCGTTTTTTCTTGAGTTTCTGAAGCCTTGCATTGTCTTTGCCTGGCTTTGGCAGTAAGGGCGGAGGATAATGCTGGGAAAGGTCAGGATCCAGCCCATTACTATAGCTTACTTCCATCAGCATTTCAGATTCCTGCAAGACAGAAGAGAAACATCAGTCTTTTTAACTTCATCCAAAAACTTTCTGGACAGACACAAACCAGGCCAATTATTCATCATAACAGGACTGTCATCTAACAGTCAGTTTCATCATAGGTATATTGTAGTCCATATCAAAAATGAGACAAAGTTTCCCAGAAAAAAAAGAGAAAATCAAGCCAAGCTCCGACAAATAACTCTATAATAGAAACTAGATTATTAAGAAGAGAGGAGCAAGACTTTGATGAAATGCCTTTGTTGCATGGTGTGCTGTTTCTAATCATTAACAATTAGAAATGTTGAGAATTTTTGTTCCAATGCAGAGTTTGGCCAGAAAATGCATTTTTAATGTCAGAAATATCAGCAGCTAGGCAAATAATCACTGTGTTTGTTTTTATATTAATTGGACATTCAATTTAGGTCCTATGTTGTTTGAAGTATAGATGTTGATAAGACATTGTAAAAACGTGTTGTTCTTCTTTTTCAGCGGGACTTTTCTATGAAGATTTGTAAAACACATACTGGACTTAAAGAATTTTGGGTAAAAAAAATCTTTGATACTGCACAAATTATAGCCACTATCACTTTACCATTCTCTGTATTTCAGGTTTAAGTTGGAAATGAATTTAAATGATGTTGTAATGACAAATTTCCTGTAATACTTTGTATAATTTTACAAAAGGTAGTGACATAAATATTGTGTCTTTTTTCTTTTTATCCTGAATTATAATCTCAAGATCCTTTAAAACATTGCAATAACTTCAATTAAACAGATTCCTGATGTTTGTTCCTCAATAAAAGTTTCTGTCTTTGCTTCCTTTGTCATTTACTGTGCCAGTGACCTTATCGTCTCTGCTGTGTTCCCAGTATTGTGTATTCAGCTGCTTACCATCTGTACTGATTTAACCTGTGCTAATGGCTCTGAGACAAGTCTACAGCTGGCTTTAGAAAACTATGAGCTCTCATGACAAACGAGCTCATTAGGGTTTCAAAACTCTTAATTGGATCCTGAAGATGCTGCATGGCTACAAGAAGCGTCAACATTGGAAATAGAAAGGCATGTAAAGCCATTGCTTATGGCAAGGCTACTTTGAAATGATGACAAACTACTTATGAAAATAGTCTCTCAAGGAGACTGTCAGATTTAAAAATGACCTCCACAAGAAATAAAAGTAAACCCAAAGGACAGTGATTGACACATACAGGAGGGTGACCACGTCCATGCAGGGAGGAGGGGTGCTAGTAGTGAATGTTCATAAGCAAAAAAATGGGAGCAGCAGTAAATTGGGTCCAAATTCTGCAGTCACTGACATAACAAGCAAACAATGAGAAGGGGGTCAAAGGTCAGAAGCATAATTAACTGACAATAAATATGAGATACATGCTTCTGTAGCCAGGATATTAGACAGATGTGTTTTAAAAGGATTGGGGAGAAACAAGCTGCAGAGGAGGGAGCTGAATCAAATTAAAGTATATCACCAGTAATATGAAGGAAGATTCATTTATTTCAAGAGAAATCTGTCTTAAAATTGAACTACTCTTCTTTATAACGTGTTTTCCAGGCAAAGTATTCTACAGAGGAAGCTTACACAATATGTCAAGGTTAATTCATATTCAAACTTTGACATTGACAATTTATTGACATTTTATGGTAGTTTCATTTACTGTATAATCTACTTTTCCTTGGCTGCCTCGAGTGGCAACATGAGCTTATTGTTCCTTTCCTGTCTAGGAGTATCTTTGAGTGACACTAGAAAATGTCCACAGTCTAATTTTAGCCTGAGGGAAATAAGAGCAAACACCCTGACACCGAGCACCTGCTGCCTGCTGTCCTGCACTCACACAAACAGCCTCAGTCTGTTGGAAATCAATCTGAGACCCAAATCCTCTCAGAACGACTCTGACTGCGAGCTTCATGTTTTAGAGCGATGATTATCTTTAATTTTTGAAAATGTCATGTTTGCACCAGCTTGGTCTGAGAGAAGCAGGAGAATTGGACCCAACAGGATATTTTTGCAAGTGTAACAATCTCTGTTTTAAATATTTAAAGTAAGGAAGCAGAGGTAAAAAAAAAAAAAAAAAACTTCTGTATGTCATGACATTTTTTGAGCAAATGTTTGACATGAATCTTTGTCATCGAAGCGACTCCTGAAGTCACAGTGACAAGGAAGCCAGCTGACACATTAGAAGTCCCCCTTTTAAGGCTCTGGGGTTGGATATCTGGGAGGTTTCCATTGGAGCAGCTCAAAAGGGGAAAGTATAATATTAGCTTTGTGATAAAACTGTGTCATGACCTCATTCAATCTAGCTCTGAAGAACACAATTTAAAAAAATAGAAGGCAGGCTCTTCAGTAATCATCATGTTGCTAGTTTATGAATCTGAGCAACACTTACCTGAAATGGAAATAGGTGTTGCTCGTGTTTTGCTGGGCAGGCTGCAAAGCAAACAAAACAGGGAGAATTTATTTGTAGCTAAAAGTGGACTACAAAAAAAGCCAATAAAAAGATTTAAGTATAATTACTGTGCAGGTGTGCAGGTGTTGCTAATGGCTAATGACTAATTCAAGCTTAAATCTATTATAGCACAAAAAGTGTGCAGAAACAGGGTAAACATTGCAGTGCATGCTCTTCCTCTCACAGAAATACATACAGTATATGCATCATGCGTTTAAGATTTCATATCGCGCATTGCTTCTATCATGCACCATTTGCAAGTTAGCACCCAGCTAACAGGTCATGCTGCAGTATCACCAGCTTGTCAATCAACAGACACTGAGTTTGACTGGTTTACCTTCGGCGAGCGGCTGTCGGGACAAACTGCTCTCTGCTTGTTAATCCCCGATCAGGGTGCCACATGGCCGACTCATCCTGAAGTGAACTGAAGCCTTAGGGAGCGAGCCACAGTGCCTGTGGCCACTCCAAAAATAAAACTGTTGCCTTCAGTGTGTGTTGCAGGGGCAGATGGGGGTTTCCAGGCCACCTGAGATGGCTGAGATGCAGCCCCTACAGGCGGTCTGCAGACACCTCCACCTGAGGGAAGGTGGTCATTGTTGTTACCTCAGCAGTCAAGCAGGAAAAAAATAACAGTTTGTTACCAATAGCACAAGGCCTGTACCTGGCATCAACAAGAACGGGTTCACTGGTTTTTAACCCAGCATTTATTCAAGTTTTGTTTACCATGAGATCCTCAGTAAGCCAACTTCTAGTCCAAGGGAACTACCTTTTAAGCAGGGGTCACCAACACGGTGCCCATGGGCACCATGTAGCCCCCAAGGACCACATGAGTAGCCCTCAGGCCTGTTCTAAAAATGAAAATTGAATATTGATATTATGTGTTTCCCATCTTTAAGTCATTGTTGGTAATTATTGTGAGAAATCATTAACGTGATCAGTGTCTTTACATAGATGAGTACCATTAATCATTAATAATCATATATAACTAAAGGCAAACTGAGCAAATTTGTTATTTCAGAAGAATATCAAACTGGTAGCCCTTCGTATAACTCAGTACCCATGAAGTAGCTCTCAGTTTCGAAAAGACTGCTGATGTATACAACAGCCATAAGTGTCTGTCCATCTTTATTCTGTAACTCCATGTTCATGTGTCAAAGCACAATGTAGAAAAAACAAACTATTTTGATTTTCTTAAAAATGGTGGTTTAAATAAAACGCTGTGAGTACTCCAATCAGAAATGTTCAATGCTGCAAGCTCCACCCCCAAAACTCCAAAGTCCTGCTCTCCAAGATGGTGAATTTTTGGATGGTAAAAAATGTGCCTGGAACTTCAAGGGTAACTCCCTGGCTTTGTTACATTGTGGTTAATGTAGGTGGAAGATTTTGAAGAGGAAGAAGAATGAGTGGAATGAAAAAAGGCGATATCTCTTCTGCTGTATTGATTTTGAATTTTTAGACTGTTCATAAAAAGTCCAGCATTGTTATAGGAGTGCAATGCTAGACCCCTGGACTGCTTTTACAATCTGCCCACATTGTAACGTGACATCACTGAAGGCAGTTTATCAGATTACATGCAGCTTCCTGGAGCCACAGAAGGCTTCATACTACTTATTTTCACAAACACAGAACTGTAAACTTCCTCATTAATGCCTTGATGTGTAAAATTGGTGGAGTTACCCTTTAATTTAGAACCGGTCCCTGTGATGGAAACATGGCTTTACCTTTAGTTTGGGTGATATAACAACAAGTGATAAAGATCAGTTTACAAAAAGAGAAGTCGTCTGATGTTGAACCAAATCAAACACAATTATTTTGTTTTTTCTCAGGTTTGACTTTATTTTGACCAAATTTCTGTCTACATTATAGTTGTAGTTTAAATGAATAGCCCCAGTAGACCTAACAGAAAGCATAGTTTGGTACTGCGTTTTAATCAGCAGAACAAGTGTGACTTTATTGTAACCTTTCTTTCTGAAAGGAGTTTTATAATGACTTACAAGTCCTCAATGAGATCCACACTTGATGGGGAAGGTATCAAAATGGCGAGTTTTTGGATGGGAAGGTTGTTTTTTTTATAAGAATATGAAGTATTTAAACAAGGTTTTGACAACAAAAAAAAAACAGCAGTGAACCCTTCAACCTCCAGACCGTCTGTAGTTGACTAAAGTTACAGCTTTCTGTCAATGCTGCTATAAACACGTGTTTTCATGTGGTGCCTGTTCTGCAAACCAAGTGTCACTTTACATCATAAAACTTTCCCTCCTATTTCCTCTTGGAGAATTTATTTCTGTGAGGCGGGATCAGGAAGTGGGCCTGGAACTAAATGTTCTCTGCTTTGTAGTCTGCCGGGCATGTACACCAGCGGTGCCACTCATGTAACTGTGTGGCACAGTTTCGTGTATTTTGTTTCTCCAAAACTCTGTATTTTATCTTATAATAACTGACAGTCAGTGTTGTTGCACCAGAGCCTCTGACCACTTGTGGCAGCATTGTGCAGCATTGAGTGGGTGATCTCACTGAGGCCTTCTCCAGGGAGGGGTCGAGGGAAGCACAAACCCCTTCCAAGGCTCCTCTACTTAACTGCTGACAGGTTTGCTAGCTGTCTGTGAACCAGGTGTGATCTCAGTGGAAGAATGAACACAAATTAGCAACGTATTTGGAAGCACCCTTTCAAGTTCATTTTTTTCTTTCTTTGCATCAAATAAATGGTAAGTACATTTCAAATGATGAAAAAGATGTATTGGTGTGCTCAAGGAGTATCTTTATATAATCAAACTCCAGAAAAACACAGGTGCTCTTGAAGGAAAGGATCGGCACATGAGAAGACACAACAAACTATATCTCCGGCTACATCCACTCAATCAAGATTGGGTGACACCCCTTGCCAAGTCTATAAAATGCTTGCTTGATCTTTGTCCAGAATTTTGTACCCTGATGAAGACCTTCAAGGTTAATGCCGGCAGTATTTTATTGTTCTGAAAGTAGCCATGTTTTGAATAATTTATAATTAATTCAATAAATAAAGTATTTTCTGCTCCACACATGAGTGCCTGAAGTTCTTTTTTTTCTTCTAAAGTCTGTGAACATGTCAGTGGGGTAAATGGTTCACATAAACTGCTTTGGGTTAGGGTTTAGGTGGCTTTGGCCACTAACTAAAACAACATAAAGGAGAAGCAACCACCAGCTTACAGAGTTGTTACAGGAAACAGGGTGTGAACAGACAGCATCATTAGTGTTCATTAGGGGTGATTAGTGTGATATTCACTCTCCTTTTACTTCTGGTTTGGTCTTAGTACTGACTTCGGGCTTGTGATTCATCATTAGCTGCTCCACTCATGCTTCCCCATCAGTGGTTGCTACTTCTACTTGACAACAGGGCTGACTTGTGACAACTAATCATGTTCACTGAGGTGCACAGAGCCATTATAACCTGACACTTCTCACTATTACTCTACTGATGTACCCAGTGACGATGTTGATGTCCGTTAATGAGGATTAGCTCTCTCATCCTTGTCAAAAGCTCAAATTCATGAAGAGCGCCGTCAAAGAGCAGAGCCTTTCCTGCCAAACATAACAGCTTACTATAATTAGTCAACTCAAGAGACATCAAAGACAGAGGTTTACAGCCCCCATCACAAGTATGGTTTGATTTTAGGAATATAAGCACTATGGTTCTGGTTATTTTATTTTTTTTAAATCAACATCTTTGCTCCATTCTTCAAGTAACTGTTTACTCTTTCAGTTTTAAACCAGAATCACCATCTTTCCTTAATCTTTGGCCTTTGTATACCTAAAAATAACTAATTCAAAATTAACAAATTATTGTTTGGGCAGATATTATATTGCACAAGTGGATATTGTTAGAAGGAAGAGAGAAATGTCATTTAACATTTTGCAGATGTGTTCAATGTAAGCATTTTGCAATTATGTTTATTAGAATATTACCTAGCTATATTGATTAAAAAGCAAGTTGAATTTGATTGATTGAATTTTGTTTCCCAAAAAATGTATTTGCTGTCAACAAACATCATTTCTAGGATACAGGGTTGAATGCAAGTGGTGGAAGATGTCTTCAGATCAGCCACTCAAGTACAAGTATTAATACCACACTGTAAACATAAAAAGGTAATTTATTTTATAGCATTTATATGCTCTCATATAATCTAGTAACTAAAGCTGTCAAACAATTGTAGTGAAGTAAATAGAACAATATTCCCATTATTAGAAAGTGGCATGAAAAGAAAAGGTTCAATTTAAGTGCCTTGAATTTGTACTTGGTAAATGGTAAATGGTCTTGCATTTTTATTGTACTTTTCCAGTCTACTGACTGCTCAAAGCACTTCACAATACTTGCCACATTCACCCATTCACACACACACATTCATACACTGATGGCGGAGGCTTGCACGGCGCCAACTGTTCATTAGGAGCAATTTGGGGTTCAGTATCTTACGCAAAGACACTTCAACATGCAGCTGGAGGGAGCCGGGATTCGAACCAGCAACCTTCCAATTACCAGACGACCGGCTCTACCTCCTGAGGTACAGCCGTACCCTACATAAATACAGTATTAACAACTGTAGTAGTTACATTCCACAACTGGTTGTTTCATGGTTTGAGAATTTGTGGTTCAGTTAGTTCCTGTTTTATTTTGAAGTTCTATCCTCATGTGTCTTGTTTCACTCTCTACTTCCCCCTTTTGTCTGTTTTCCCACCCTTTTTCTGTGTTCACCTGTGTACGATCAATTAATAACCCCTTGTGTAGGGCAAGGCAAGTTTATTTGTATAGCACAATTCAGACACAAGGCAACTCAAAGTGCTTTACAGGAGCATACAAATTACATTAAAAGACATTAAAAAAATGATTTAAAAGACATTAAAAATTGCATTAAAAAGACATTCAAAATTGCATTCAAAAACAAGTAAGAAGACATTAAGAAGCAAACATTAAAACAAGTAGGCTAAAATAGAAAAGGTTTAAGAGACAAGACTGTAGAATAAAAGTCACAATGCAGTTCAAAGACTTCAGTTAAAAGCAGTGGCAAACAGAAATGTCTTCAGCCTTGATTTGAAAGACTAGTCATTTAAGTTAAATTTTTACCGAAAATAAGTCCACATTTACCCACAAAATAGTTGCTGAATCAAACAGTGGCCCCTACTGTTACTTTATTCTTTAAAATATCATCATGTTGCTCATTCTGCATGACTTTAGGCTTAGAGGCTGTGCTTCTGTGCATTCGGCGACTTCAGCGGACACACCCCCAGTGTCTCAGCCACTTTTTTTTTTAAAAAGACTAGAACATGGGGATGATTTTAATCTGTAGAAATGTGACACTGAAAGGCACTTCTCATATCTAAAACTTTGTGTTTTCCTTAGGTGCCGCCAAATGAGATAGCAGTGTAAAGTATGTGGATTCAGAGCAACAACAAGGGGTGATCTTCTGCAGCATTACAGACTACAGCACAGGACGTTTGAGATCGGAAATTCGGTACCTTGTCTCGATTATGATTGTCCATGCTCCTTTAAAACATTAAGTGCCCTCCGCACACATTTGTCAAGATACCATGCAGAGGATGAAGCTAAGGGGCCAGGAGTAGTCCTCTCTTTCACATGTGTTATTTGCTCAGCTAGTGCAATCAGAATTAGAATAGAATAGAATAGAATAGAATAGAATTACTTTATTGATCCCAGACTGGGAAATTATTTTGTTACAGCAGCAGTGGGTCCGCAAAAAAACACTCTGTACATAACATAAATAGAAAGCAAGGTATATACAATGTATATATACAGTGCAAACTATACTATAAACAATAAACAATAACAATAATAATAATATATACAACTGTACAAGAAATAGACAATTCCTATTAATGTGCAATAACAGAACCAGAATATACACATATGAATGTGCATAATGGAACCACAGGTAATATAAATAGATAAATAGAAAGAACCTAGAATGTGCAGATGTAAACAAGTTCCAAACAGAGTAAAAACAGAGTTCTCTCTCTCAGGCAGAGGTGGCAGATTTCCTGTATCTGTTGCTACGACAGCGAAGCTGAAGCAACCTTTTGGAGAAGATGCTCCGCTGTCCGACCAGTGTGAGGTGGAGAGGGTGGAGAGGATTATCCATGATGGATAACAGTTTTTTCATGCCCTGTCCACATGAAAACGCTCTTTAGTGAAAACGCACTGTTATTTAATCGTTTTGCCCGACCGTCCAGACAGAAACGGGAAACGCAGCGCCTGAAAACGCACTTTTTTGAAAACGGGTCTCAGGGTGGAAAAATCCGAAAACGGAGCCCTCCCGTTGCCATCTGGATGGCGAATCCGCATACATTCCAAAACGATGACGTCATCTCCCCACCACGCGGTGTCTCACAACAACAACAACAATGGCGGATCTGCTTGTGTTCATGTAGGCCCCAATAGTTCCAAAACATACGCTGGCTGTCATGTTCTTCTATGGGACAGACAGCAGCGATTTCGTTATTGAACGGTAAATATAAAAAAACACACTCACCCAAGTACTTTTTCAGCTGTTATTGCATTTTTAAGAGCCAGGGTAACAACTAAAAGCTGTGTATACTTAGATAACTGGGAAAAGCTTAGTGTTCATGTTTAACTTTTCTTTCCCATATCATCCATCTGATGATAGACGTCTCATGATTTTCATTCTAGCGCAGCTGTGCTGTATTATTGATTCCCGTGATTTTGCTTATAAATTCCGATTCAGCTATTAGCTTACCTTCGTGGTACTGAGGTCTGCCGTGGTCCGTTCAGCATTCGCC
>OMLP01036756.1:0-10391 GCA_900302685.1 Spondyliosoma cantharus | reverse complement strand
GTCCGTGGCATGTCCGTAGCATCTCCTGGCACCCGGCATTGGCAGGTAGTGGCACCCTGTGGCATCTCCTGGCACCCGCTCAGCAGTTCAGAAATGCAAGAATAATATAAATGTAAAATATATAAAAATATAAAATATGGAAATATTAAATATAAGAATAAGAATAGTACAATATGTACAATATTTTACAATCACATTTTCGCTATGGAACAGATATTAATATATATTTAGATAATATTAAGAAGTGCAAAACAAAGAGAAATTGTGCAAAACTTTTTACATTAAAATGTGTAAATAAGTAGAGATGCCACAGACATGCCACAGGTTGCTGCAGACTGCCATAGACTGCCACTACGGTGCCACTACCTGCCAATGCCGGGTGCCAGGAGATGCCACGGACATGCCTGGTTTTGCAGTATATTGTCGGAGACCTGCAGTTTCAGTGTTAAAACTGATAAAATAATTGAAGTGAACTGAACTTTGAACTACTTCATGTAGAAAGTGAACTTTCCCAACACTGTGACTTTAAGTAAACTTTGTCTCATCATTTCGATCCATATTGTCATCTTCAGTTGCTGCCACCTGTATTTTGTGTGCGTCAGGTTGTGTCAGTATTAATAAATAAATAGACTATTTAAAAAGATGTTATGTAACATAAGGTAGGGTTAGGGAAGTATCAGCACTTCATCATCCATTAAATTAAATGCTGGTAAATGACGAATGAGTGGACGAGGTTGAATAAAATAACAGTGTTTTTTTAAGATAAATCGTGATCGACAGTTACGTGATTTTTGTCTCCATTGGATTAAAAAATATATAAGGATTAACTGCTCTCTGAAATAGACCCCAGAGGAACACAGCGCAGCACGGCCACAGCCAACCTAGACAATGACATTTGTAAAGAGGCATCTACATGAATGCAAGGTCCCAAGGTTTCATAATTGCATTGTAATGATGTAGTTCACTTCACATGTCAGTGGTTTTACTGTTGTGGCACATCGTATATAAAAATATACAACATTTAGATGTAAAACATGTATTCCATTACAAACAAAGAAATATTTTAAAAAGAAATTAGGGAAAATGCCACAATACATAATTTGCATTTACAACACTTTTACATTCATGTGTGAATACAGATGAACACACAAATCTGTGTAGTACTAATACTTTAAGTTAGAAGTAGATTACTGAAGTCAGATCTCGCATGTACAGGGAGGAAATGTTTGTGCCCGTATCCTTCTGTTGGTTGGTTGGTTGGTTGGTTTGTCTGCATGATGCAGGATTACACAAAAACTGCTACACAGTTTTTCTTGGTGCTTGGATGGAGGATGGGTGTCGAGTCAGGTCTTGGATTAGGCTTGATTCAATTAAAGTGAATTATTATCATTATTTTTATTCATCATCATCTTTATTTTATGAACCATGCAACAGCGAAAGACACATTTTTCCTTCATTGTCTCACTCAATGTTGAGTCTTGAATCCTTGTAGATTGAGGAGAACTATCTGCTGTTTATGCAATGTCTCAGATGTTTTGTCACCTTGGAGCCAAACAAGACAAGCAGCCTCAACATCATGGGACGCTCAGGTGACAAAGCCACAAAACGTGCTCAACCGGTGAGGTGGTTTCAATTACAATACCGATGAACTGTTGAGAAGCCGCAAAAAAATGAATCACGCATGACCATCAATCTTCAGCAAACAAGTGACAGGCGCCACACCTTCTAAGCTTCAAGTCTTTCTCATTTTCGAAAAAGAAGTTGAGTCCACATTTGGGCCTCGCTGGGTGTGTGTGAAATTAACGTAAAATATAAAAAAAATAGTCATTGTGCCCAACAAAATGTACTTCATCCACCACACTGGCTTGTTAATCACGTAAAACACTTAAAATGTGTTGTCTGTTGTCAGAAGAAACCTTCATTGAGTAAACTTTAAACAGAAATTGAGCAACATTGTTTTAAAGCTCAGTAAGTCTTTTTCATTCTTCAAATTGTTGCAAGCATTTAATCCTGCAGCAGGTAACAATGCCATTTCACTGAAATATGAAAAGAATTATCCATGCTAACGATCCTAATCCATTTTGAATTAGGCTCAAGGGAGAGAAAACACACATCATTTCAAGAACAATTACCATAAATCCTGAGGGCACACTACAACTCCGGGCCAAGGAGAGTCGGAGTCAGGAAACAAAGTCTGCAGCAGCGTATGCACAGAGATGTGTATCAATTCAACGTAACCTCTCCATGACATTACACACCCACGCTGCTGTCATGATTAGACATGTCAGTGTCACTGAACAATGTCACACGCCTTGTCTCAACAATAGCACAGGTGAGGTGCAGACGATTTGATGTTTTTCTTTTTTCTTTTTTTGTCACAGCCTGGAAAAATACGAGAAAACAATGTTTTTGTTGAATAACCAAATAATACTTTCTTTCTTTAGTCCAGCCGTAGTCCTGTCCGACTTTCATTTTGTTGTAATAGTACTTCTGACTACCGTCCATCCGGCAGGTGAAAAGCTCAACAAGTCTGTATCTACTGTGCACCTCAGACTACGATCACACTGTACCAGACTAATCTATGTAAGAACATTGTGCATCCACACAAATGTTAAGACAAAGCAAAGATCTTTGTCCAGATTAAAATGTCTTAACAATAGGCAAATAGGTAAATATCCTCTACTTGCTCTTTAGATCACCAAAAACACAAAACTGTGCATCACACTCAACATTCAGTAAGGACTGGGACAGAAAGCCTGGTCGCTGAATGTGAGCTGGCAACATGACAGCTCCCCGGAACCTAAAGTGAAAACAACTCCATCGCCGCCATCATCAGAACAGGTCATAAACCCTGCCTCCTTCCAGTAACAGAAGGGACATGGAGAACTGAAGGAGATGTGAAATTATTCCCAAAGATGATTTCTGTTGTAAAAGGTTACGCTTATCACACTGATTTAATGTTCAAGTATTCATTTTTATGTGTTTTTTTTGATAATATGAAAAGAGGTGTAAAGTCATGATTGCCAGCTGAGCCCACTGACTCTGGTGGGTGTATGGATGGGAGCTCAATACCTCGTCTCTGCTGCCTGATCGCTACTGAGCATACTCTGGCTCACACCTGTAAAATATGGCAGCCTGTATTCAGCTGAACTATTACAACAGGCAGCACTGGGAGAGTCACTTTTCCAGTTCATTTAACACCCGACAAGCTGCCCTGCTCAGCAATGAGCTTCTGGACCTGCAGGTGGATGCTCCACTAGTGACTTGGATTACCAACGATGTATGTGACACCTCAGGGAACAGTCCTGTCTCCCTTCCTGTTCACACTTCACACCTCAGACTTCAGATACTGCTCATAGTCCTGCCACCTGCAGAAGTGGAGACTAAGGAGTTGGTGCCGGACTTTCTGAAGCAAAAGACCCATCTGGACCCTAGTCAGCATCAAGGGAACTGAGATGGACATTGTGGAATAGTACAAGCATCTGGGCGTTCACATAGGCAATAAATTGGACTGGACTAAATACACTGATGCTTTGTACAAGGAAGGTCAGAGATGCCTGTATTTTGTCAGAGAGGAGGATGCTGAGCTACCCAGTATAATAGACAATGCCTCTCAACCCACTGCATGCCACCCTGGCGTCAAATCAGAGCACCTTCAGCTGTTAGAGGCCACACAGAGAGAAAATTTGTCAGGATCTTGGCATAACTGCAACGCTAGCTAACCTGCAAGGGTAACATCAGCCATCCACTGGCCGGTTATGTGTCAAAAAGAGCTACTGAGCTAACACATGACACAACACATTGACAAAGATTTAAAACACAAAATGTTGCAAATGCAATGCGATCACCAGGATAGAGTACATTTTGGCAAAGTGTGTTCCTGCAAAAACCCAGACAGGTTCAAACTTAACGTTACTTAATGTTGTAACTTTTGTTAGGTTTGTTTAAGGGTGACTTTTCTACCGCTTGGTAGGAAAAATTCATGGTTTGACTTAAATAAGCTTTGTGACCACGATCACGGTCGAGATACTCCCCACAGATGTCTCCGCTTCTGTCGTCCCCAGAGTGATGCAGCTCCTAGATGAAAAAATAATGTTGAAAGCAAAGTGTTTTCAGTTCAGGGCCAAAGTAATTACAGGTATGTGGGTCACATAAAAATATCATCACCACGTTTCCCACATCACTATAATTTACACAAGCACATAAATGTCAGCAGGCTCCACCAGCCTGTCTGTGTGCTGTGAATGGCCTATTGTGTGAGAAATATGTTGTACAAATCAAACAAGAACACTGTTTAAGACTCTGTGAACACACATGCCCTCCACTGCTGGAGACTTGAGGCACAAGATGAATTTTAATACCTATAATCTATAATCATGTCAAAGAATATACCACGCATGTTTCATTTAAATTACAGAAACACACACAGATCTTTGTGTCATTCCAGAAGATCCCCAGTCTATAACACAACATTCAACTTTAGTGCTCTCCACTGAAATAACTACATGTTACAGGTTGGTTGGTTGTTCTAATGGTTGGAGCCTCATTTAGGTTTTGTTGCAGAGCTAGGATTTTTCTTTTTTCTCACTTCCTTTCAAGATATGGGCACTTTTCAGAATTTCTGTTAATTCCTGTGACTATTGAGTACAATTTGATGTGGATCCTAGATCTGGTGATCTAAAATGTGGGTTAAGCAGTAATGACTGCTTTAAAAAAGGATATTGACTTCGATATTGGTTTGTTGGATTATTGGATTGATTATTTTATTTTTTCTTTGTTAGCTCCTACCTCACGTCACTACTTTTTGTATTGTTTGCACACTGTTTGTTACCTTTTGCTGGTGTGCCACATTCTTCTATCCTGTCTTTGGCTGGATTAAATTGAATGAGCATGTTTTGCCTTGGAGGAGGTATGCACTCTATATCTATACGTGGAAACATTTTAAACAGTTTGAAAGAATTTGCCTTTTGGCTTCTGCTCACTAAACTAGTTGTTGTGGCCAATGTTGGGGGTAAGGCACTAGAAAAGTAACGTGTTACAATAAAATATTACCTCAAGCGGCAACAGAGTAATATGACACACTTGCCGCTTTTAGACATCTCACTGACACTCATAAGAGTGGTGAGACTGGACTGAACAGTAAATGGTATAGATATTAACTCGTGCGATAAGGCGGTGGTGGCACAACCGTCACTCTTTTACAGGTAACCAATCATATATTAGATCGGCCTGGACTCATCACCCATCACCCTGGTAACCAAGAAAATGGAGGAGAAGCTTGTTTTGTACTTTAAGTGTTGCGTTGTAATCTGTAATAATAGCTGTGTGGTCAGCCCTCTGTTACCATGGAATACTCAGCAGATCAATTAATCAGTCAGTCAATCAAAACCAACAAGCACCCAAACTAACGTTATGTGGACACAGGCCCTTAAATTAAAGTGCAATGAAGACCAGTGGACTGCTTTCAAAACCTGGTGCCTACATCACCCACAATGCAATTTAGCCACTGAGTGACCTCACAGGGAGGCAAATGATCAGACTACATGCCACTTCCTTCCTTGGGAGACATACTTTATACTACTTTTTTCACCCAGTACAGTAGAGCAGTACTCCCAAAGACCTGTGAACACACTTTAATGTGTAACATTGGTGGAGTTTCCTTTAAGCACGAGTAAAATGGCGGAGAGAAAAATGCTAGTGAAAGTACCAGTAGCCAAAAATGACTTAATCACGGTAATCTGAGTAGCTGTAGTTAGCTACTTGCAGGTCATAAAACCACAACAATGAGCTAAAACATTCTGTCACTCTAAAGAGCTGAACGGAAGTGAAGAGTCCTTGTCATAAATCATCATAAATAACAGTTCAATCATCAAATATACATTATACCTGTTTTAATTTACATCCTGTGCAAAAACAGTCAAAAGAAAGGGCCAATAGGCCTGTCCTTTATCAAAAATAGTAATACTTCTGTTGGATCCTAAAAAACGGGCAAGAGGCACAAACACCCTGCAAGACTTTGCCGGCCCAAACCTAATGTGTGTGCTGCCTCCACACTTTAGGAGGATGTGTCAGTATAACACATCTCAAGACAGACATGGGTGATACATTGCAACACTTATGGTAATAGCACACAGTACAGAATGTTGTGTTTACTGTGTCACAAAAATATGCCGTCTCAAAGGAGACAGATGTGTTGAAGATAACCGTCTCATCTTAGAAGGGGGAGCACTGAAAAGCAGACAAACAGGGCAGGAAGAAAACAAACAAGAATGCTGCCATCGTGTGGTCTCCTGACAAGTCCGCAAAACTAATTTCCAAGTTTGTTTCAAAAACAAGAGACATCCTATATTTAAAAAAAATAAAAAATAAAAAAAATAAAATTGTTTTCATTTGGTTTTCAATTTGCCTGTCTCCTGGAGATCTGTTTCAATGTTCAGACTGGACTTTGACATCTTTTCTCTCAGAAAAAAACAATGAAAAATTACAAACACTCAAAAGTACAGAAAAATTCATTTAGTCTACGGTTCATGTCCAATCAACAAGCTTGGATTATACAATTTTATTGTATATGGCACTGAGCTCAGCCCGGAGTTTCTTGAAAGAAGGTCTGTTTTTAGGGTCGTACTGCCAGCAGTTGTTCATAATCCTGGAGATTTCCATCGGGCAGCAGTGTGGAGCAGGCATACGATATCCTGAAACGCATCACATTCAAAATAAGGACTGAGACATAATTGGCATATTTTTTGAAACATCTGGAATTCAAAAAGGCTTCAGCGTCAGAATCAATGAGCAACATTTCTCTCAAAAATCTGGACTCAAACACATTCACGACTTCTAGGGTCTGATATGAGTCTTTACCTTTCTCCACCTCGTCTCGTGTCTGTTGGTTGGTCATGCTTGTGTAGGGTGTCATTCCCATGGAGAAGGTCTCCCACAGTAAAACACCAAAACTCCACACATCACTCTGTGTGGTATAACGACCTGAAAACACCACCAGGGGGCAGCATTGATAAGGGCACAGGGACTGGGCTTTGTCAGTTTTTAATTGACTGTTGACAGAGAGAAAGAGCAAAAATGGTTCTGGCTGTGACTGCAGGGCAGAGGAAGTTGTGACATACCATAGTTCAGGGCTTCAGGAGCCGTCCATTTGACAGGGATCTGTCTGAGTCCTCCCTCTGTAGAGTACACGCCATCATCTTGCTGACGGGACATCCCGAAGTCACTGATCTTCACCACGTTTTGCTCTGCAACCAGACAGTTTCTTGCTGCTAGGTCCCTTTGAAAAAAAAGACAAGACAGAGGGAGAGATGTAAGAGGGATGTAAGAGGGATGTATGCAGAGGATGATGAAAAATGGATGTAAAAGAGGCAGAAACAGACAGGATTAAACGGAGAGCGAGAACAGGCGTTCTTGTCATGTCTCTGGTGTTGCATGTGAGGCAGTTTGACATGCAGCGTTACAGGCTGAGCAGCCTGCAGCAGCCCGCACTCATCTGTCCCCACTGGGCAAATCAAACTGTGCTGCTATAATGAACCGGGTGTCACAACGTCATGTCATCGGCAGAGCACCCACAACCTCCACACAGGCATCACCCACAGCACCACCATCACCCCCACTCGACAGCAGATGCCCGAAAACACTGAACAGAATTCCATCATTCACAGTATTTTCACAAACAAGTGGCTGTTGGGTTTTGTCATATAGTGATATGTGGCAAGCCCACTGCTCTACCGGCTGACATTAAGTCATTTCCAGCTTCCTCTAAACGAATAGATGATTTATTTGAGGAGTCTTCTCTCATTTTCTTTCGACTATTACATTAACATTATGGGGAAATGTTGTGAGGTAAGTTTAGTTTAGGTGACTGTAAATTAGTTTTTTTTTTATTATGTACTGTAAATGCTTTGAGATCCATTTGCCTGCAGCTTGTGCTACTCTTGTAGAAACTACATCATACTTTGAAATTAACATGTTTTAATATTCAACTAATTAATTTTTGTCTAACCCACAATGCTGCTGTGTTTTAAATGTTCCTGTATGCTAAATTCAAGGTGGCCTTAGACCTTCCTCACAGTTCGGAGGGATCTGGATGTAATGTGCTCTGTCCTCTGATCTAAAGATGATATTTGGCTTTTTGTTATGTCTTTGATATCTTCCAGTGTTCCATTTTTTATTATTTTTTAACAATTAAGCATTCACTTGTTGTAAAACAGTGTGCAAAAATACAATAATCCTGAGGCTAGAAATATATTTTTAATATTGAGTGAAGTGTTACTTTAGGCGGAGCAGTAAAATGGCTTGTGCATTAGCTGATTTGCATCACATGCATCATTCATGCTTCATCACCAGTGGCTCATTACGTAGTGACTTCTGGCCAGGCTGGTGAACGTATAAAGCTTGTGAGCTAACCGTTTACTAGTCAGTCCCCTTTCTCTGGTTCTGTGTGCTTCCTTCTGGCATCACTGCGCACCATTTCATTAGAAAAAATAATAAAGGGTTGAGCAAACTGGTTATTGGGAATGCCAGCACCAAGCTTGAAGCCTGGCGCGATGGATTGAGAAAAACAGATCTAGCAGCCTCGCTTTATAAGGGTCTACTACACATATTTATTGATTGATTGACTAACCTGTGGATACACTTCTTGCTCTCCAGGTACTCCATGCCAGACGCTACATTTTCTGTCATTTTGACCAACATCTTAGGCGTCAGACTGTGACTTTCATTCCGCAAGTAGGTTAGAAAATCCCCGCCTTATGAAATGTGTAGACACAAACACACACACACAGACACACAGTTGACAGAGTGATGACAGAGTGATGATGGAAGATCAAAGTTGGGAAGCAATAATGGTACAATAACGCATGAAGCTGTTGGGTAGAGAGAGAAACAGGTCCAACAAGGTCATATTTACCTTGAATAAGCTCCATGATGATGTAGATGGGCTGTTTCTGAGTGCACACGCCGATCAGCCTCACAACATTCGGATGGTCGTACTGCTTCAAGATCCTGGACAGCACAGGAGAGGAGAGTGTGTGCGTGTGCGTGTGTGTGCGCGTGCGCGCGCGTGTGTGTGTGTGCGTGCGTGTGGACTCACCTGGCTTCCATCAAGAATTTACTCTTGTGCTCCGGGGCCAAGTTCTCTTTACAGGATTTCACCGCCACAGGAGTGTTATCGGAGCGTAGATGGCCATTGTACACTTCTCCAAAGTTACCCTGTGCCGTGCGAACACCAACATGATACAGTTACATTTACGGTAACAATTATCCTTTATAAACTATAAGGAGAAATAAGCTTGTACATTAATTGTAACGCAAGTTATGACTATAACTATGGATCTATGAGACCGAACAATGACCGTCACCACGGTCTTCACCTTGAATGATACCATCATCTCCCTATCCTCGAGACCATATAGCAACAAAGTCATGTGACTGACCTTAAGGAGGCTTGGCTCGCCGCCTATAATCACCATGTCACACATTTGGATAATTTATGCCTAGTGGCTAGTTTGGAAAATACCAATTGATTTAGCATGTGTGAGCTGACCAATCATAGCTGACTGGGTATTCAGGAGCAGGGATTTAAAGAGATTTACTGATTTACAGACTACAGATTAAATGACAGCTCTGGAGACCTTATTGACATATTTTTAAGTCTGTCCAAACATACCCTCACAGACATTGAAGGAGTTACTCGTCATTGTTAGGGTTTCAAACTTCTAAGAAAAAAAATCTAAATGAGAGGGAAAGGCCAAATGGGAGGACCTTGAACTGGTAGGCCCGTCCCTGGAAGGCAAAGCGGAGAAAGGATCTGTGGTCTGGGCAGATAGGCACGTGGAAATAAGCGTTCCTTAGATCTACTGAAGTGAACCAGTCCCCCTTTTCCACAGCCTCCAGGATCTGACTTGTAGTCAGCATCTTGAAAGGCAAAACCTTTATGAAGGCGTTTAGACGTCTGAGGTCCAAGATAGGACGTAGGCCTCCGTCTTTTTTTGACACAAGGAAATACAGAGAGTAAAAGCCAGTCAGCTGTTCGCTTGGCTCTACTCTCATAATCGCATCCTTCTGTAGAAGGGTCAAAATTTCCCCTGCCAAAATTTGTGCCTGGACCGGGTCTCTGACCGTGGTCATACGGACCCCGGAGAAAGGGGGGGGTCGCCGCCGAAATTGGATTCTGTACCCCGTGGACACTGTAGCCAGCACCCAGGGGTCCAAAACCCTTTCTTCCCAGTGTCCAGGCAAAGCTGGGGAGAAACTGTGGCAGCTGTTCCCCCACCCCTATGGGGCACCGGCCTGGCGTCCCGAACCTCTGAGGGGGCGCCTCCTCTGGGATGCCTCCTTAACGGGAGGACGGGGCCGAAACCGCTGCTGACGGCCTGGCGGAGGTTGCG
>OMLP01036754.1:0-13551 GCA_900302685.1 Spondyliosoma cantharus | reverse complement strand
TGGCCATATTTGGATGAGAGGGTGGAGCTTAAATTGTAAATATCAAACATGTTTGATATTTATGATTAGGAAACTGTGATTATATCATTACTTTTCAAGCCATACCACAGCAATGTGTCACACCAATGAGAGAGGCATCCTGGAGCAGTTCTACACATTCTAGCCTGTGAGGCTAATGTTAGCTAGCATACAACTGTTGACAGAATTGAAAAATCTCACCACCAGTTCTCACTTAAGAATAGAAAACCAGTGCTGACCACTAGGCGGCACTCATCCAGGCTCGTTTCATCTTCTGCTTTCAGAGCGCTGAAGCCCCACCCCTGCTGCTGCACATCAGTGTTGGCTGTTTATTCAGACTTCCTTGATATTGTCCATATTGCACCAAATTTGACACTGCACTTTCTTGTATCCTCAGCAACAAACCTGGCAAGTGTGAAGGTGATCGGATGAACTGTTCTGGAGATATGCGAATCACAAACAGACAGAAAGACAGAGATTCCTCTCTTTACGTTAGACCTTACTCTTAATTGGACCTTAATTTACAAAATGAACATCATGCAGTGTTGAAGAAGACTTGAAACTTCTCATTAAGACCATAAACTCATAAGGAAACTGTTAGCTCAGGTAATAAATCAACCAGTGGAGTCGACCCCTGCTGGCCATTACAAATAATGCAGTTCCTAAGGCAGCTCCATCCATCCATCCATCCATCCTTTATACAGTCAATGGTTGAACCTTTTTTCCAACAACATAATTTCATCCATGATGGCATCAATTTGTCAGTGTTCAGGACTGGAATGTTGAAGCACAACCCTGACCCCTAATTGACAGACGTAAATTATTCTCTTGAAGACAAAACCGCTGATGACACAGTCGTTAATTACTTAGGGTACAGAGAAATGATTAAGGGCAATTGACTGTGTCCCCTTTTATTAATTATCACCAAACTGGCAGCCAATCAGCTATCCTATGAGTCATAATGTATGAGGTAGCAGCAGTCATACAAAATAAGAGCAGCTTTAGTCGGGCACTGCGGCTTCTAAAGCAGCAGGAAAGTGTGTTATGAGGAGTAATATCATACTTTGTGCAGCAGAGCCTTCCAGCCCTGTACTAACACCACCTGCAATGCACGGGGTACTCCAGGGAGTTGAAGCCAGCCTGCGTCCCACCATGTGGGTGGAATATCTTCAGTTAGCAGCAGCTTGATATCTGTAATTACTAACTTTCAATATAGAAATCTGTTGATGCACTGCAGGTTAAAAAAAGACTGCAAAATGTTTTTTATTTTCTTCCTAGAGGGTGTTCATAGGTATAAGGTTATACGGGTTTTTTTTTTTTTTTTTAATTTCTGTGTACTATGTGGGCATGTGCGCTTGCGTGGGTTGTTGCCATAGCAACCCAAATTGTAGCATCATGCTGGAGAAACACTTTGGGCCATGGAGCCAGATAGACTTGCCAGCTAGCATGGCTGGCAGTGACTAAATCAACTGTTTGGTCAATTAACCTTTGCTATCTGTATTTATCAGAATATATTATACACCCTGACAGTGATAATGGAGACCGAATGCCATGCGGAGGCTTTCGCCAGCACATTCTGCGAGCGGAGAAAGTAGCTTATAAAAGAAGAACTCAAAGGTGAACAGCTGACCCAACTTAACAGTCAACTCCAGCTCCCCTCTCTGCGAGCGCGTTCTCATCAATCTCAGGACCCGAAAAAACAGTTGACTGACTACACCGGCTGCCTCATCCCTGAGCCGTCACTGCCTGCTGTATTTTCCCTTTCCAATTTGTCATAAAATGTGTCCACTCCATCATCCAAACAACACCGTGGACACACTTGCAATCCACAGCTCGTGCTTCTGACGCTGTCAGCACATGAGAGAGAGAGAGACGCACACACCATCATCTGTTCATAACGCCTTCATTAGATAGAGCAATGCACATATCATTTACAGCGTCCCCGTAAGAAGCACGCAGATAAAGAATATGCTTCTGCGCTGGGCTGTTAAAGCATGAATACATGCATGAAGAAAACTGCGCATTTAAGCAAACAAGTCATGTTGCCGTGCACGTGAAACGGGTCTGTGTGTGGTGGGTAGAGACAGAGGGAGAGGAAGAAAATGTGTATGGCTGTAATTTACTGTGAGCTTCTGCAGGAGGGGGGGAGAGCAGAAGTCACATTCAGTTAGATTACAATAATAAGCACTCAATCAATGTGGGACCTCTTTCTATTAATAGAAGAGATTTGAATACTTGCAAAGAAAAAAAGCGACACAGGCAGACAAGGTTAAAGGGGCACTGTGTAGCTTTCAGGGGAACTAAATTCAAACTCAGTATTTTAATGATGCTAATACTACAAAACTCTGACGTGTTACTTTTTTTTTTACATAACTGAATAAACTAGCTGTCCTCAGAGGAAAGTCCGATCCCCAGAACACTGTTTGTAGCAAGAAGGTGGCAGGGTCCGCCAAATATAAATAAAATCAACAGTGTGAAATTGAGTTGTCCTTTAAGGTCAGTTTGCTTATTTAATGTATTTAAAAGTCAATGATGATCTTTCTCTTCCCTCCCAAAACTACATAGTGCCCCTTTAAAAATGCATTTGTTTTCTCCCACTGTATTTCTCCTCTGCTGCCTGCTGCCAGTGCAAGCCTGGAATAAAACGTCCTTTTCCGGAGGCGTCATCTATTATAATGTGAAATTCAAAGTTGAGGGGAGGCCCATAACTGCCTCGATGTGAGGCCACCGACTGTGAGTCTGAAGGCTCTGTGACTACAGTGCCGTTTGCGCGAGTGTGTGTGTGTGTGTGTGTGTGTGTGTGTGTGTGTGTGTGTGTGCGGCTGTGTCCGTCCGTGTGTGCTCATGTGTGTTTTTGTCAATAAGAGGGAGGAGACACGCCATGGCAGCAGCCTGTTTATTCTCTTTGGCTATTTTTAGCTGCTGGCCATGTCAAGGTCCACACAACCACATCACCCACCCACAGTGGGCAGCAGTGGCCTTCAGCGTAATGGTCTGCCGCAGACCAGGGTCATTAATCTATGTCGTGTCTTCATCCATCCCACAAACACACCTGTTCACCTCCGACGCTGCCAACAGCACTTAACATGTCGAAAATACACACAAGACAGTGAACATGAACATGCTTTGGTATTCTGTTGTGCAGGATACAGATCGTTACGCGGAGTGTCCCAGGGGCTCGTTGGTCTAGTCCCTGCTGTGTAGGAGTGTGTCACTAAATTCTGGTCCAAATCCAACCAAGGACCTTCACATAACGCCATCTTCCTCTCTATCTCCGTGTGTTTATCGTAGCTCCATTACTGCCATCAATCAAAGCGAGGCAACAATACCTTAAAGACAGCCTTTAAAAAAAAAAAATACACCCTGTTTTCTTGGTGTGTATGTCGTCCATGGCACTCCCAGCCGCCGCTGTGCTGCTGTTAGCAGGGGACAAACAAACATGATTGATCACTACTCCGTCCAGCTGGTTTTGTTTGCATAATACATCCAGGGCCACGGTTAGCTAATTGAATGGGCATTGTTTTGATATTTTTATTGGGATGTCAGCTGCAACTCCTTGTCAATTTTGCTGGCAGTCATGTTGTCCGGCACAGTGGAACATGCATGCTGCCACAGGCGGACAGGGTGGCGCACAAAGGTTCATGTTCTCATTGTTTTTTTATGCGTTCTGAGTGATCCGATCCCAAGTGGACAGCTTTAAGTACAGGTGTGATGCCCCCATTGCAGACGCATTTGAGATCCGACCACTCAGACCGCAGTCTGCGGTGGTCTGGGACGCATGTGAACACATTCTTTTAGGTCCTCCACGAAACAACAAGAAGCCACAACAACCATCAGGGATTAAACGCTGTCTGATTTCCATGTGGTTCGCTGCAGTGTAAATGATGTGTTTGAGCCCTTTTACCCGGCAAATTCTAAATCATTGGGGCCTTTGTATAAAGTCTGCATTAACTACAATACATTGAGATGTTTCTTTCCTTGCAAAAAGTGTCTGTGTTAATGTCTAAAGTGCGTTGTACCTCCCAGCAGCTGTTTGAACACACTGTTTCAACTGACTTCACCATTTACACCAAATATATTGAAGAATATAATGTATCGATGGTAAACATATGAAATTAAAGTAAACACTGGCTACTTTTTTGTCATCTGTGAAAAAAGTCATAAGAAGCCTTTAAGAAAACACTAAATTTTGAGGCTTGTTGCATTAGAATGTAGCCCCCATAAATGTAACATGATAGTATATTGATTTGAAGTGATGTGATTTTGCATGTAGTAGCACATGAACCTCCACAAGGTGGCGCACATTGCTCACCGAGGGGTCTAAAAATCAGCGGTAGAAATGAGGAAGAAGCAGGAAGTGGAAAAACAAACGACAAGCGCGAGTAAATCTTTTCGTGAACAGCATGGAGCTAATGCTAATATATTGATTAAGTTTGAAGTTATTGTTGTTCGAGAAGAGGTCAAAGTTGTCCGGGATGATGTTGTGTCGCCAGAAGATTAAGGAGGACGACTAACTAATGTGTTTTGATGACTATTCTCCAGTGAGCGTGTTACGTTTTCAGTGCTAGCTTAACTTTGTTAGCTTGAGCTCATTTCACAAACCTGAGTGATGATAAAAAAAAAAAAACAATCGGAGGAATGTGAGTTGTTTGGAAAGAAAAATGCTTATCACCATTGATTTAATGTTGTATGAAATACTGCTAGTAGAAACGATAGCCTTTTAAGTTTTATTTTCTTAAAAGCATGTGTATTTGTGTTGTAACTGTGTGAATAAGAAAAGATGAAAGATATCAAAATGAGCTGCTAAGATCTACTGATGCTGCATAGTTTAAAGAATCAATATGGAATTTAACTAAGGTTAAACTGTACACTATGCAGGTTGTTTTATTTCATGGTTGACTCCTGAGAGGAGGCGACGGCGACTCGCAGTGGTTTGAGCGGGTGAGCGGCAGTCCGGTCGCTACTACAGCTTCACGTGGAGCCGCTCCGTGGATCGGGCTACTGCAGCTTCAACTGGATTCCAGATAAGATTTGACAAAACATAAAAAAAAAGGGGCCCTTACATAACTGAACTGAGACTGAACTAACTACAGAGGAGACATAGTGATTGAAGACTTTTGACTGGACTAAACTGAACTTGAAGAAGTAATTTTCGTTTATGAGGAAGATCCCACTTTGCAGAGGAGGTGATTTTGTTTAACTTAGTTATCTTAAGTACCCGGGGACAGTGATTTACATTTGGCCAATTGAGGCATTTTGTTTGTTTTATATTTTATTGAGACCTTGGAGAGCTCTGAGTAAACAGAGGATTTGATTTCACTTATTGAGAAAAGTGTGTCTATTTTTTGTGGTGAATAAATGCACCTGGATGATTTTTAAATATTGTGTTTTGCTTATTAATCCTCCAGCTAGAACTTAGATTTGAGATATTGATGTCATAGTATTCCTCAGACTAACCTCTCTTACTGTTAGTGTTACAAGAAGAAACTGTACAAACTTTATGAAATGCTGCCTACACACATTCTTAACTATTTGGGCCTACTTGTTAATTCGGCAAACGTTTTATATAAGATATTTCCTTAATTTGTTCCAGTGATGCAGGTGTATATTTTCATACAGAGTGGGGAAGTGAGATCGGAGGCACATGAGGTTAATCAAGACGCATTCCCAGATCCGCATTGCCGGGTGCGACGGCTTTGAAGCTGTCCACATGTGATCAGATCACTCTTGGTGAAACCGAAAGTGAACAGGCTCAAAGAGGCGCTTCCCTCTGCTTTGTCTCTACACCTCCGCATCATTGTTTAACAAATACAGAGTGCCTTATCCTTTGCGGCATGTCTCCGGTGTAACCTCCAAATTCCAGGAGTTTGTGCCACACTCATCAGCATTCACCAGTGTGAATAACGCCGCCTTGCAGGAGAGACGAGATGCTCAGTGCTGCACTTTTAACCCAAAGTGCTTGTGGCAGCATGATAATGTGAATATAATGCACTCGGTCTAATTGCTGAGAAAAAACACCCAGCCCGGCAATTTGGCCCGCTAACTAGTGTCAAGAGTTGTCCTATGAGAGTAAGCGTTTATGTAATCAGGGCAGGTGTGGCGCCTCCAACGTGTTCCAGTGATCACTGTGTGTTGTACATTGAAGTGAAAGACAGGAGGAGAGGCCGTGGTATGAATAGCAATGAAGTCGCTCACGGTGTAGCTGGCATATTAGCTGAGCTCAGGGTGGACCATTTAGTATTTCAGTCTGCCTCTGACTTGTTGAGGCTGAAAGTGCCATTTTTATGTTCTGTTTTCGTCCAGCACACAACACCCTGCACCTGATATTGAAGAGAGTTTGTATTTTATTGCGGCACACATCTGAAACAAACCAGTTAGAAAGGGATTCTTATATCGCAGGCGCTGCTGTCGCTGTCAGTGTTCTCAGCTATCTCACTGTTTTTCATTAGAACAAACCAACATTATCGAAATATATCTGTATGCCTCCACTCCGGCCTGCTAATCTATGCAGAGCGTTCCTGTACATCACTTATGCTGATGTAGCACAAAGGCCTTGTTTATGCCTCCATAAGTCAGAGAGTTGCATTGATACTGTTGTCAGTTGTGTAATTGGGTCCACAGGTAGTGTTACGGTGTTATGAGTCCCTCTGCGAAATAATGTGAAAGATTAATCATTTGGACAGGAAACCAAAACTTGCCCACTCCTGGGAGGGATATTGTGATGGGGGAAATTCTTTCCTCCGCTCACAAATGAACACAGAAGAAGGAGGAGGAGGAGGGGGACGGAGAATTATTTAAATTGGTGTGTAACGCGGACTGTGTTTGTACATTTTTCACAAATTGTCTTTATTTCAAAACCAGCAGAATTGATTAAAGTATTTGAGAAAATCCAAAAAGAGTTTTCAGAGCCTGTACTTTGTTGTTCGCGAGAAAAATGTATTAATTTAACATAAACAGGGAATGAACAACTGTTGAGATTCTAGCAACATATTGCACTAAGGAAGTGTTGTAGGCCCCTGGAATATTGATACTGTACTTGACCGCTAATGTGTTAACAACTAAATCCAATTATGTTGCCTTTAGGGGAATATTCTTTGTTGAACAGCTGAAAAACAACATTTAATACCTTGTTTTTGGTCCATTTTAGGTTTGTTTTACATGACTTAAGTTCTTGTGGAGCTGTTTTTCCTACATGTATTCATGTATTTTTATATGTTTAGCTAATGCTTGATCTATGCCTAATTTGCTTCTTGTCTGCATTGTCAGTGTGTCGAGGTCAAACTGACACAGGCCCTATCTTGTCACGTCGTTCTGGCCATTGTTTACCGACAGCGACAGTGTTTCTGGGCTCAAATGTCCCTCTTCTGTTAGAACAAAAAAGAGGGGGCGGGGTTCTTCTCACTCTTACAATTAAATGTTTGATCTTCACTGTGTAGAACGATATATGTGAGGAGTTTAAAACTAGAAGTCTGTTTTCACATTTATTACTGTTCTCATCAAAAATGTGATTTCAAAATGTCACAAATTGTTCAGAAGCCGTCCTGATCCAGTGGGTGCCATTTTGAAGGACTTTAATGTGGTACTTATAGGCTACTTATTTCTGCAGAAGCCATCTCCGACACACATCAATGAATTTGTCTCCTTAGTACTTGAGTGGATGGGATCTTTAAAGGGTACCTGCACCAATTTTACATATTAAAGTGTGTTTACAGGTCTTGGAGAGTGCTACTGCATATGTGAAAAAGGTAGTTTAAAGCTTTCTGTGGCTCCAGACGAAGCTGCATCTGTTGCAATCAATCGATTAAGTTGCATTGTGGGTAATGTAGGTGCCAGGTTTTGAATATCACTCCACTGGTCTAGCATTGCACTCCTACAGCATTGCTGGACTCATTATGGACAGTTTAAAAACAAATGATCAAATTCGACACAACAGAACCAGGAAATGGCATTTTTTTTAATTCCACGCATTCTCAAAACCTGCTGCCTGCATTACCCAGAATGCAACTTAGCCACTCATGCACATCACAGGAGGCCATTCGTCAGATTACATGCAGCTTCTTCTGGGGCCACAAAAGGCTTTTTACTATTTTTTACTCATAAGTATGAATACTCATTAAAACCTGTAAACACACTATAAAGTGTAAAATTGGAGTTACCCTTTAACTATGGGAGATGGCATTGCGCCAACATCCTGTCCCTCACCCCCTCAGCTACCTGGACAGTGCATGTGTGTCTGCGTGTAGCATGTGTGCATGATAACCTTGGATATATGCATTAACCAGTTCATCTAGTCGCTGGACGCACAGCACTCCGATGCACACAGTTGATATGTTCAATCACTATCAACGTCCGGGGGTTGATGTGGTATCATTTCATCTTGCCCGTGTCCTTCAGGGCTACACATATGGGACTTTAAAGATCATGCTAACTGCTGGAGAATGTCAAGGCTCCTCATGGACTCCGGTCCGCGCTCTCTGGAAGTGCTTTCTAATTTACCCCAGTCTACTAAAGAAGTCACCGGTGCTGATCTTGATTTCTGTCCTTGACACCTGGTGATCCCCCTGAATGTGTCCCACACTGATCAGCATTGTGGTACAGTGAAATGTGACATTTGGGAAATCAAGTACCAGATTTACTGTATGTCAAGTCACAATTTGTTTGCGACACTGCATCACTAAAGTACAATATCACCTGTAATGGCTTTATTGCCTGATCTTGATCGGAATCTCTAAATCGTCTTTTTAAGACATTTTGTATTTCTTTTTTAAAAGTGTGGAATTGTACACACACGGCTCAGAAAGTGGAGGGGTTGATGGAGGACCAGCAGTTCATTTCTGTCCAACAGTCTCCTAGGGGAAATTGCTGCAAAATTAAGAAGAAATCCATCACCTTGGGCATTGTCCCAGATGGACATTTAAGTGCCAGTCACGATTTTGTACACTTTGTTCCCATTGTAGAAGTGCTCTTACTCCAAGTAGCATCGCCCAGGGAATCCCTGTGCTTTGCTTGTCTGTGAAGACAAATTGTGAACGCTTCATTTAATGCACTTTTTTCTTTATCAATTTATGGTGGAAATGCCTTCATTTATTTAAAGGAAAACAAAAAATTGACAATTCACAATTTAATGGAATAATAATGTGGTGAGGCTCTCAGGCGTTCTGTAATGCTTTCAAATAAATATTCTCCTGTGGATACACTTTTTTTCTCATTTGATCTTATCACCGCTGAGTCAACACACCTGTAGCGCGACATTACTCATTTCATGAGTATAAATTCATGAATTTATGAACCCCTGGACTTTAATTAACTCTCAGCTATTGAAGCAAACTGGAAACAAGAAAACAACACATTTATGTCATAGCTGATTAAAACGTTGTTAAAAATCTATCAGACTGAAACCTTGTTAAAGCCTGCCCCATATCGAAAAAAAATGTTCTTTTTTCTTCAGCTTTGGAATGTAAATCAATACTCTAAATGAGCAGAGTGAAATTGCCCACCACTGTGAGCCATTAGCTCGAAAAGGTTGTTCCGAACGAGAATGTGAAGCTTATTCCTCCTCCCTTTCCCCTTCTGCCTCCTCCGTGATTATCAACCACGCGCAGATGCTCCTTCTTCTTTTCATTTGATGGCAGATTCCAAACGTTGCTTTTGAGGTCGCAAACTGCCACCACCTACTTCTGTGGAGCCATTGTCGCATCTCCGAGTTGAGTTCTTTAACGGTTTCGTCAAAATAAAAGTTCTCTGCTGCTGCTTTTGTTGTTGTTTTTTTATTTGGGGGATAGAAACGCACATGTTCTAAATATTGAGGGGTAGATGTGTCGCCTGCAGTACCAGAATGAAATCTGCACCTATGAACAGACAAAGTTGCTTTCTCTTGGAACGCAATGCACGTCCCACTGTTGGGACTCAAA
Organism: Spondyliosoma cantharus; assembly: GCA_900302685.1. NCBI lineage: Eukaryota > Metazoa > Chordata > Actinopteri > Spariformes > Sparidae > Spondyliosoma > Spondyliosoma cantharus. Next base: position 3,622 of record OMLP01036754.1, on the reverse strand, counting down.
AGCCTGACACTTAAACTCAATTTTGTTTCTTTTGAAAGGGAGAAAAACTTGTAGCCCAATTTTAACCTTATTAAGTTTGCTGTGCAGTCATATCCAATATTTTGACTCACAATAATGGTTTACAGTATGAGTTCCAGGTGGAGGGAGGGTTTCACACGAGCCCAGTATGATCCACCGGCGGTTTCTTGGATTCGCTGCACAGCTCCACACCTGTTGGGGGGGTTTTGGCGCCCCAGAGTACAGTTGCAACATCCATGGCAGTTGTCTCGCTAGTAGAAGCTCCAAATACTGATTCAGTGAAGTCATCTATGATTACTGTTGATGCGTCCCAATGCTCATTCAAAAATAGACCAGATGACCGTGCCTTCTGTCTGGGAAAACACAATGCTCATGCACGTGCCTTTCGGGTACATTATGTTGGTACATGTGTGGGCGAGGCTGACTCGTACAGTTGTCTTTTTAGGGTGGTTTATCTTTTGGTCTGCGAGAGAGCTGCGTGTCGTGAGTTTTACACACACAATTATTTATGGCCCCGGTAATTCAATACACTTAGCCATCAGTAGAGCTCGATAGCAGTTTTTTCATCCCTCTGTAAATCTGAGACAGGCCATTTAAAGGTCCAGTGTGTAGGATGTAGGGGGATGTATGTAATATACTATTCATATTTATGAATAGTAATTGTTTTTATTAGTGTATAATCCCCTGAAACTAAGAATCTTGCTTTTGTTACCTAAGAACAAGCCTTTTTTATCTACAGTATCCATTTTTACACTGCGACGCCGCATTATCTCTGCAGCGTTGGTTTGCAAATTCCCCGCCGATGGTGATTCACACAGAGCGAAACATCTCCACCTTAAAGACAAACCGCTGTGTAATTCACACAGAAAGCCTCCAAAGAGGCGTGACGGTACACGTCATGATGATGACGTGGGTGTGTTTTCAAGGTGTTTCCCCGGTGCCCCCCTGTTTATAATCATATGGATGCTGTTATAATGTGTTGTGATTGAGATCCTGACCCACCAAACCTGGAAAGTGACGAAATTAAGTTTTTTAAACAGGAAGCTGTCTGACTCTCTCACTCGCGCGGACGGAGCCCAGAGGGCTGACGGTCGCAGTGATTTATTTTCATCACAAGCACTCGGTGAGTTAAAGTTTTTTGCCGGTGACAGATGCTTTTCGGGCAGAAATGTGACGAAAAGTTGGCAGGACGGGCAGGAGGACACACAGGAGGAGGGACGCTTCTCCAAGTATATCTGCGGTATTTTTTGTCATCATATAAGTTGCCAAGGCAGTTACAGTTACTACGTTACTTTTGTTTGGTCATGTAATGTTGCTTTGTGGGACATTTCTCTTTATTAAGTTGAGTGAGGGAGCTGTGCAGTTATCAGACTGTCAAATCGACACACCCTCGATACACGAAGCCGGCTTATCCATTCACATTCCATTATCACCAATAATTCGGCCCTGATACTACCTCAAGAGGCGGATCAGCGCCAGAGCAAAATTTCTCCCCTCGCCGCATCTGAAACTTTCACACAGAGGAGGCGGCAGAGAATTGGGGCAGGATCCCCGCATGCAAACGGCAGTGTGAATCCACCATGTTTGTTTGTGTGTGTGTAGCAGAGATTATGATTTTTTTCTCAATAGCTTCCATGTCATGTGGCCCACTGACTTTCGAAACAGATTCTGTTTACTTAAAAAATAAATAATAATAAAGAAAATAATGGTAAAAAAGTTATTTAATGCTCAAGAGGTTAACATATTGTCAAGCAGCAATGTCAACTTCTACACTATTTTGGCTTATGTCTTTGATTCTGATTCTGAAATCCTCAAAATAAATAAATTTTTTCAAGAATCTCACCAGGAGTCACCATTTAAAGGGTTATTTTACAAAATGTTCTTCTGGGGGTGCAGGCCCCTGGACCCCCCTAGTGTTGCAAGGTTACCAAAACAATCTAGGGGAAACACTGTGTGTTCTAAGAATTTTGGACATGTGAGGTGAACTATTTCTTTCTTAGCTGAAGCCGACCACGGAACAAGATAAAAGTAAAGAGAGACATGGTGGAGCCGTATATTTTCCTGCTTTTTTGTCCTTTGTCAATCACACCTATGTCTAAGCATGATAACCATGTTCATCGTAATGTGTTGCTTTTAAGTAGCTGAGAATATGATTAAAAGCATGTAGAAATGTATAAAATGGTATTCAAATCAGACCCCCACTTTTTTGTGTGTCCTGTCAGCACATTAGTTGATTTGCTTAAAGGAGAGTCTAAGTCAAAAAGGTCTATAGTCCAAAACATTTATTCAGCAAGTTAGAAAATCAAAATAGCATGTACATGGACCTTCACTGTTCAGAAAATCATAGTCTGAAAGCAGTTAGCTGTAATCAACCTCCCAGAGAGGATTGCATCTTAGCATTACACAAAGTTTAATATGAAAATGTGTGCAGCTGGTTCCTGCTTCCTGGTACACTCCTTGTCCAGTCACAGGACACAGCGCCCTGTAGAGGAGGAATCCCTACACTTCCTTCCTTCCAAGTTGTTTTTGAGCGCAAGATCAATTTAGATTAGGTTGAGCGCGAGGTCATATAATATTAGTTCCTGTTCTTAAGAGTTTGTTTGCTATTTTCAGAAATGGTGACATCCATTTAGATAACCAGACAGCCACATCTGCATGATAAACTTAGGACAACGGCAAATTAAGTGTGTGTATGTATGTGTATGTGTAGCTGTTAGACATTCTTAGAATTACTCACAGAAACAGCATGCTCTTCTGGGGACTACGCTTTTAATTATAAGCTCTCACTTAAGTGTGTGTGTGTGTGTGTGTGTGTGTGTGTGTGTGTGTGTGTGTGTGTGTGTGTGTGTGGGCAATGCATAGAGAGAAGCACTGCAGACTATTAATGTAATACTAAATGTTATCCCTAACAGTCCCCCACTTTTCAAACCGATCGATGTTACGACCTTGCGTACTACACTAAGCTTTTAACTGGTTATGAAACAGTATATATATATTAGGGCTGGGCGATATGGCCTTTTACTAATATCCCGATATTTTTAGGCCATGTCAAGATACACGATATATATCTCGATATTTTCCCTTAGCCTTGAATTAACACTTACTTTAACACTTACTTTTAACATCATACTGGCAAACAATCATGCCAGTATGATGAGTCTACGTGTCTACATTAAAACATTGTTCATACTGCATTAATATATGCTGATTTTAAACATTCATGCCAAAAGGATAAAATCACAACTAAAAAAATGTATCAAAACTGTATTTATTAAACAGTTATTAAGCAGTGGCACAAACATGTCATTTAAAAGCAAATAAAGTGCCTTTTATGCATGATGTAACTAAAATGACGTATCAGATTAACACTAAATTAAAGTGCACATTTTGTGCATATTGCCAGCACAATATTTAAACAAATGAATAAAATGAAGTGCCTTTTTGTGCATGATGTCACTAATAACATTTCAAACAACACTAAATAAAAGTGCACATTTTGTGCATAATGCCACTAGCATATTTTAAAAGAAATACATGCACTTATGTGCAGGATGTCACACAGGTCATTTAAAAAAACAGTAAAATAAAAATTAGCTGCATAATA
>OMLP01036753.1:0-33874 GCA_900302685.1 Spondyliosoma cantharus | reverse complement strand
GCTTAGAGAAATTAATGATTACCTGGTAACTCCGTCTACCGCGATGTGAGGAATATTGTTTGTTACTGGGTAGTGCTGTGCGATATGGACAAAATTTTATATCTTGATATAGCTAATTTTATATCCCGATAACGATATATATCCCGGGGGTTCTGCTTCTGTATCCGCGTCTGATGTAACGTTACTAGTAACGTTATTTTCGTCTTCCATTGCGCTCTCCTCCGTCTCCGCCATGCTGCTTTGCCTCTGTTTACTCCCGAGCAACCAGCGCCGTAAACGAGTCCTTGCTGGTGACGTAAAAATGCTACCACAAAGCAGTAGCGTTGCTGCAGTTACATTCGCCTTCATACAATGAACTTGTTTTGAACTCAAAATTTGGATATCCAACGGTCATTCCGATGTTGAGTTGTGCTTTACACGGCGTATTAAATCACAACCGTAGCGTACGTTAATGTTAGTGTAGCAACAGTGCTAAACAAGTAGCCTACACGTTAAAATTACGATATGAACAACAGAGGGTTATATCCTATGGTAGACATTTTTATATCGCACTACGATATATATCGTAATATCGCACAGCTCTACTACTGGGGATACTACAGTGGTCGGCATGAGGCACTCGTCATTGTAATTTAGTTGTATTGATCAGAAATAGAACAATCAGGGCTTATGTTGTTGTTACTTGTAATGCGCCGTCTTGGTTATCTGGCGTCCTCTGTTACCGTGGTTACAAGCCTGCTCGTGCATGGCAGGCTCCTCTGTGGGGAGGGGCTTTGAAGGCAGGGCTGCAGCGCAGTAGAGAGGAAGAAGGAGGGACCTGGGAGCTGTGCTCATTCAAATTTTCACTGTCCACTGTTTTCTCAAAACTCCAGACTGCAGCTTTAATGTGGTTTGTGCCTTATTTGAAAAAGAGTTAAATTCACTCAGTGTGGGAACCATCTTTCCAATAATTTCTGAAATTGAAGAAAAATTAACATGACCGATCAGTCGAACTGCCACCTGTTTATGTACAAGCCCTGTTTAACTTTAACTGATCATGTAACTACTACTCAAAGGCCTACTCTATTTACCCAAACCAGTTGGATATGCGCCTTTGCAGTTCCTTTATTCTTTATTGTTGCAACTGTTCAGAAAAAAATTGACTGTTAGATGAAAACAGCTACAGACATTTCCCTTTTTATACAGTGGCAATCAAATGGTGGTCAGTTATTATAAAGGCACTAATTTGAGTAAAGAAGCACCACCTCCAACCTCTAACTCCATCCATCCTGACTCTACTATCAGTCATTCACAATAGAAACGGACAGTTAAGTGGATCAGGCACATTCATTCCTAATGTAAAGCCTTTGTAATAAAGTCCTGTCTAATTTTGTTTGTGATAACAGTAGCCTTTGAAATCATCCTGATTCCTGACTATATAATTTTAATATGCAAATCACTGAATGCTGTTATCTGCTCATGCCTCTCATAGGCAGTAATGTTGGTAAATGTTTCTGTGTGTGATTGTGGGCTGTCAGGAGATGTTTTGATATCAAAGTAGCATTATAGTGACAGTGGACTGTGGCAGGGAGGTTTAAAGTCAGTCTGTGGACGAAGTGATCAATATTCACAGTAATATAGTGTATGTAGCAAACGACCACAGTTTTGAAAATAAAGTTAAAGAGTTACTTTGGGGTAAAACATACATTTCTGTGGTTGTTTGTTTGTTGGTGATAGCCCTTAACAAAGTGATCATTGAATGAGAATTATTGTTAGTGTTTGGCACATTGAAACTTTGAGAAATTCAGCCAAATTAATCATAAAAAATACAATAGGGAGGGAATTCATCCACACAGTGTGATTGTTTCATTCAGTTGGTTCAGCACCAAGTTGAGATAAAATATAGGTTGTTATTGAAAATGTGTGAACTCCTACAGCTAACCTTCACACTCAGAGCAGAACATTTATATATTAAACTTAATCTGACGTTGAAATGCTGCTGCCACAGCACCATCATGTCACCTAAGGGCTCTGTTATCAAGGCTAAGCAACATTCTTATTTGTCTCTGTATTTTGTTGAGATGACCCATTTCACTCTCAGTGATTGATAAAGTCTCACCTCATCTGTGCCAACAGATCATGTGTCGCTGCTCCACTGCTCTGGAGAACTCTGTCAAAGAAAAGATCTCAATGTTCTGCCATGTAGAACCTGAACAGGTACGTCACTGACATTGAAGTCTCGTCATCCCAGCATCTTTGATTAAGGACGCTTGCAACTCTTTTAGCTACTCTGAACTTGCTGAACTTTGTCATCCCAGGTCATCTGTGTGCACGACGTGTCGTCCATCTATAGAGTACCATTACTGCTGGAGAACCAGGGCGTGGTGGGCTACCTGAGCAGGAGACTCAATATGCCCATAGAGACTAAACCCAGGAAAATGCTGACTAAATGGAAGGAGATGTCTGACAGGTGAGTCCTCAAGCATCAGAGAAAAAATCAGCCTTTTTAAATAAAGTAGGGCTGACAAATTTCTTTTGACCTACATGATTTGATTTTACCCCAGAGGTCTTGTTTCAAATGGAACATATGCTGTCTTTACAGGTCAGACAGGCTGTTAGAGCACTGCTCTATAGCGCTGGTTGGAAAGTACACCAAGTTCTCTGACTCCTATGCTTCTGTCATCAAGGCCCTGGAGCACTCAGCACTGGCCATTAGCCATAAATTGGAGGTTAAGGTATGTACACAGTGTTGTTAACCCATACTGCGCATTATCACATTTTACTAATATGTTCATTTTGTTCATAATATCAGCAACACCGTAAGCTGTATGCAGGACCTCTTATGGAGCCTTTAGTGTAGTGTTACATTAGGGGGATGTCTACATAAATGTTCAGTTCTCATAATGCTTTAGGTTGTGAACAGAAAGTCAAATTTTGTGAGTTCGCTGTGTGCTACCACATGAACCCCATTTTTTTAGTCTGTACTGTATTAAATCAGCCATTAGCAATTCTGTGTGTACCCGTGGGTGTATGATGCTGAAGAAACCTTTAAAACATGATGATTCTAAGGCAAGTTCTAAACTCATAAAGAGCATCTTTTTTTTTATGACCTGAAAGCGGACTGATGGATATTTACTTATAATGATGTTCCATTCCTCTCTCTGTCTCCTCATGCACCTTCTTTACCTCACATCTTTCTTGATTCTGGCTTGAACCTCTGTTACACACCAATTGTTACTGATAATAAGATAGAGGAATTCATTAAAAACTATTTTTTTAGTTAGTAAATTATATGTGCTGCCACTTTATTACACTATCAGTTGGGCCTGGTACCAGTCAGTGATATTCATTGAAACAGAAAACGTTTGCCTTTTTCCAGAGGTAATCCAGTCATCCTGTCCTTTCCGATAAAATAAAATGTAGCCAGGTACTACATACGCAAATTAAAGGGCACTGTCATGTTTGTCTCATGACATATTACACAAATGTACTGTTTGTAGTGCAGTTTAAAGAAGAATTAACAAACAAAAAATGTAAAGATGAGTGTGTGCAACATCTACTGCATGTACCGGTAAGCTAGTAGTAAGAGTGTTGTGGGCAAATGTACACCCGGCCACTGTTCTGTTCTTGTTATACAGTGGTGGAAGAATCAATAAGTATATTATATATTGTACATACAAGAAATAGGATCAGCTTATATTTTTGTTGTATTAGAAATGAAAGACCCTGAAACCCTAACTCTTAAGTTTTTTCATCTGAGTGGGTGATTAGACCTGCTCGAGTTGAGCAAAGCTCTACTGGGATTTAGGTGAGGTCACCAATAAGAATAAGTTGTCCTGCAACAATACTAACAGGCAATCTCCAGAACTCCTTACATCTTTTATAGCTTTTATTCTTGATTTACAATACAATAAATCATGTGCACTATTATCCTTTGTGCATGAAAGAAAATTCAGGATCTCTTGTAGATCCAGAATTTATCCTTCTGAAAGGTAGGCCATTCTGCACCATAAGTGCTTTTATACTTTATATACTTCTGTATTTTTACATAGTTTAGTGTAGAGCTCTTTAAAGAGGGTCCACATACTCACACTAGTCATTGTTTGCGATACATGGGATGTTGGAGGAAGAGTGGGCAGGGACGAGAGTCTTCAAAGCACTACATAAATTATTCATTGTGCATCACAGTGGCTGCTAGTTTTCTATTCAAATAGGGACACACATGTAAAAAGCAGAAACTCTGAAATGTAAAATACACCTGCCATCTAAAGTTTACACTGTATGTCTCTTCTCTTCAGTATATAGACTCAGCGTATTTGGAGCCAAGCACTCTGCAGGAAGAACCAGTGAAATACCATGAGGCATGGCAGAAACTGTGCAGTGCTGAGTGAGTGCTGAGACACTATTATTCTAAGTAATACAACCTGGACATTAGATCTGTAGTTTCATCAACTGTGTCCCCCCCTCTCCTTAGTGGCATCCTTGTTCCTGGAGGTTTCGGTGTGAGAGGAACTGAAGGAAAGATCCATGCCATCAACTGGGCCAGGAACCAGAAGAAACCTTTTCTAGGTACAGGATAGCTGTCAGAATAACCACATTGTCTTACATACATAATGCTGTGATCATTATTTTTCAAGTGTGTCCAATTGAAATGAGTAGCCATATCACTAACAGTAAAGACAGGACTGGACTGATGTGTGTTTTCCTGTAGGTGTGTGTCTTGGAATGCAGCTGGCTGTGTGTGAATTTGCCAGGAACACACTCGGCTGGAAAGGTAACATTAATTCCCCCACACTATATCAGAATCAGAATCAGAATCCTTTATTAATCCCCGGGGGGGATACATGTAAACGACTGAGTACAAGTATGCATTCACCTCTATATCTATGTAGTGCTGGAATCAGAGTTATCATTGTCAGACTTTGTTGAATTAGGCTACTGAACTCTTTCAGTTTGACTGTTGGTCCATCATAGCAAAACAGTGGTCCTTCATCATACTGTGTCACATCAGCTGACAGCTATTTAGAAAATTTAAAAACCAAAGACAGTTTGCAGCCGAATTCTGACCATATCAAATTTAAGACCCAATTCTCGCGATATGACTGCTGCTACGACCCAAGTCTACAAACCAACCAGACTTTGAAAGCTGACCAATGCAATATTATAAGTGTCCAATAAGTAATTGACATTACAGTTCATTAAGCATTGGTCAGATATTCCAACATGCCACCAAAATGTAGTTTGTACAATCTTTCAGTCTGCAAGTAAGATTTTATTAGAGTGATCTTGCACAGTTTGACGTGCAATGAATTTGTAAGATTGTTGTTGTCACACAGTCTACACAAGTCAAGATAGGAGTGTAGCAGCTTCAGGCCTTCATCTGTGTCAGGAGAGTAGGTCACATCTGTTTTGGCAGCACTCAACACATCACTGTAGTTCAAGAGCCTTAAAGTGGACACTATGTTGAATTTACACCAATTTATTGCAAGTAGCTTAATATAACTGACTGCATGTCTTTCCCTGTTTTAGATGCCAATTCAACTGAATTTGACCCAGAATCAAAGCATCCTGTGGTAAGTTTATTTTAAATTCAAAAATGATCCAGCTGTGAATTTGACCTAAGAAGTAATTTGAGTTTAAATTGTTTGATCTTTGCAGGTTATCGATATGCCAGAACACAACCCTGGGCAGATGGGCGGAACCATGAGGCTAGGGAAGAGACGGACCATTTTCAAGACTAACAACAGTGTATTGCGTAAGAATTTCAAATTCACCTTCAGCCTAGTATTGACATGTTGTTGCATGTGCCCAGTGCTTACAGATTTTCTGTATTCCAGGCAAGCTTTATGGCGATGCGGAGTATGTGGATGAAAGGCACAGACATCGCTTTGAGGTATGTTGACCTCTAAGGTCACCAGCAGCATTAAATCGCCTTGATGGGAGAAGTGGGTGTGTTTAACTTTGAATGTTGTCCTTGTGCAGGTTAATCCTGAACTCAAGAGTCACTTTGAAGAAAAGGGCTTCTGCTTCGTAGGTCAAGACGTCGAAGGAGAAAGAATGGAGGTCATAGAGCTGGATGGTATGGAAACTGAATTGCTTTTTATCTTGTGGATAACAGCGTTTACCGTTAGAATTTCTCTGCAACCTTCTCCTTACTATAAATTTAATTCTGTTTCAGACCATCCATATTTTGTTGGAGTACAGTACCACCCTGAGTTCACCTCTCGTCCCATCAAGCCATCACCCCCCTATCTTGGTTTGCTGCTTGCCTCTGCAGGGAAGCTGCAGAGCTACTTACAGAAGGGCTGCCGTCTGTCTCCACGGTAAACATGCAGCATTACATCAAGTATCAGCTCATAACGGGTGGCATGGAGTTATGTCAAAGTTTTCTCTGGGTGATGTGAATGCCAGGACCCAAGATCTGACAAATATTGCATTGCGGTTAGCCAGCAGTTTGACTAATGTTTTGTCTACACACAGGGACACATACAGTGATCGGAGCGGCAGCAGCACCCCAGACTCTGAGATATCAGAGTTGAAATTACCGTCAATCACAAATGAATGACCTGGAGGTACACTTACTGATGAATTGAGAATTTAATCCCCCTCCTGTGTTGCAGGTGGGATGGGGATTGGATGCTAGTGCTGACTGTTTTCATTGTAGCTCTGACATGATCTGGAGTTTGTTTAAAACCCATTCCCTGCATTGTGGCTCAGGAATCAGCCCCTTTGAGATGCAGCTGTAATACCACTATCAGATGTTACTTTACTATTGTGGCCTTATTGTAAATAAGTGTCTTTAAAATTTCCTTGACAACGTTAACAAAAAGTGAAATAAACTGATTCAAAATAAGTTTCCTTTGTTTTTATTGGATCCAAACACCAAATGTTTTACATTAGCTTCATCACTTGCAGATTGTATTGCTTTGACAGAACTACAGAAGTTTACAGATGCATTTAAACACCTTCAAGCGTAAAGTCAGTCTTTCAGTGAACAATGTCGCCACATCCTTGGAGCTGTGAATCCAGGCAGACCCAGTCCCAAAAATCCACCTTACTGGGCTGCTCGCCAACATGTCACACTGGACCTGGAGAACATATAAAACAATTCCAATTTAATACAATTCAGCACATCATCAATACCTTAATAAAAATAGGCTGATCTCAGTCCCATATCCGCAAGCTTCATCCAACAGTCCTCATTGTGTCAAGTGATCATCATGGATCAGAATCAAAAAAACAAAAAACAAAAAAACGATGACATACCTTTGCAGTGTATGCCTATACAGCCCAGGGATACATGGCTGAAGAGCATGAGCAGATGGTTACCTACAGTAGACAAAATTGATGTTGGAATCATGAACAGTGTGGCATGTGGTCACTTGTAAATGCAAACTTGGCAGCTGTAGGACAGTTGAGTGGCTGCTCATGGCACAGGGGGCCACAACAGTCAAAGACCACCCAGTTTTCTTGCATGCACTTGGAGAACCTAGAGCTACAGAACAAGCTCTGGTCCTTAGGATAGCATGCTGTAATGTGGCGTGAATTCACAAAAAAAAAATAAAAAAAATTACCTCAGATGTTCTCATCCCATCACATTTGAGGGTCAGCCATATGGATCACCTAAACGGAGCAATTTGGTCAGTTTTAGCAATCACTCGTCCCAGATTTCTTATAAAACGTAATCTTAGTGTGGCTCAGGAGTACAAATTATATCAATCAAGCCTTATCTCAGTGAGGGCAAGTGTGTCATCACAGCCATAACAATTTGTATATGGAGACATTGCGCAGAACTTGCCTTCAATTGACCCAGCCATTTTCATGTTCTGTCCTTTTGTCATGGTTGTCCAACACCTGCAACAACATGAAGTAGAATGTTTGAACATTATATTCACTTACACCTTCAGGCTTGAACGGTATACAAGGCAACAAGTCAAGTTGTCCTTCCCCTTAATGTTGCTTGAGCAGTTATTTTCAAACTGAACAGCGACCGTCGGTGAAAGTCTTCATCTTGGCTTCCTTTTGACCGTTCATTGCTACATATGGAGCATGAACGGCTTCGATGGGAGCCTGACATGGAAACTTTAGCATCCTTTGAGAGAAAAGAGAACTTGCCTGCGCTCTACACAGATGTCCATGCTCAAAGCTTCCATTACTGGTTGACCCCTGTAAAGAGAGGCAGAAAAGTATGTGCATACGCTAGAGTGCTGTATATTGTCCATGTTAAAAACAGCCAAATTAAGGATTAACTGAAATTGACTTTAAAAATGGCAATTTGAACTGTTAAAGTAAGGCACTAGAAAAACAGCTACAGCTCATTGTCTTATGTCAGTGTAAAGAAATTGCCTCCTGTATGTGGATGTATTTTTAAAAGTAGTTTGATGCTTGGATTAATCAAGGCTTAATGTGATGCAACACTAATTTAATCTCTGGCGTCGGAGATTTGAGGTTTAAACTTCTAGAATTGAGGCGTTAAGGATTTATCTGGGAGGTGGCATGGACTTAACCACGTGGGCAACCACCATTAGCATTGTGCTAAAATTAAGTTTAGCTGCCAGCCTTTACATTGATAAGCAGCAAATAAATAATAGAAACGCGCCGCCGCCATGAGCGCGATTGGATGACGCTGACGTGGGGGCAACAGCTAGCTTGAAGCGTTAACGTAAACTTAACTCCACATGACTAAGTTGCTACAGAAGCTAACGTTGGCTAGTATAGGTGCGTTTCGTGTAGCACTAACATACAATAACTTTGCATTTAAATCCGCTCTTTAAATTTACAATAAACGTGTAACTGTTATGTTTATCAAGCACTAATTTGCGTACATAGAACTTTTGAGCGAGAAAACTGACTAAGGCCTTACCGATATCCTGAGTTGGCTTGATTTCCTTCTCATGGGAAACGCGGAGAAGAAGAGACAGAGTAGGGCGTCTCGTGCTGTTATATACGCTCGCACCCAGCAGCAGCTCAATGATTGGCCCGCATAGCTCACGTGGATCCCTTTGCATGACGGGATATGTATTTTTTCTAGCGTTTTAGAAAACGTGTAGACACATGAATACCGACGCAGACATATACTTTGAGGTTTCACTGAACACGTATCTTTCGCAGTGAACGATATAAGTGAACGAATTGTTTGTAAGGAGAGAAATACACACGCACAGTCCGGACATAGCCGCTTAACCTACTTCAGAACCACGGACAGCAGCCTGCTCTCCACCTCCTCCTGATGCCCTATGGTTCTGAGAGCACAGTGCAGCATCATACTTCAAACTAAGAGTTTTTAAATATGATAAATATTGCTCTTCCATGGCCATTCCGGAATTTCCTCACAACTTAGACGACATTTTCTTACTAGAAAATTGGCGCTAACCCGGCTGTGAAAACCTGACCTATGTTTTCTAACGGCTGAAAAAGCCACTCCGGCTTATCTCCCCGACTCGTTTCCAAAAAAACAAAAAACAATCGTCTCATTCACAGGTGCAGTGGGGTTTATAGTTGTAATATGTCGTGTAGTAGAGCATAGGTAAATCTATCACATGATTGCTGCGGTCGCTTTGTGCTCCGCGTCTCTTCCCGAGCAGAAGGCAAGGCAGCAGCAGCAGCAGGAGACGCAGGAGCAGCGAGAGCAGCAGCAACCGGGGCTTCATGTAAACACGCCGCGCTCAGGGCTTTGTTTCACACACACTCTCTCTCTCACACACACACACACACACACACCGCTGGTATCCACCATCTAGTCATGCCATGGATATTTTGTGGCAATACCAGTTCAGAATCATCTTACTCGGGGACTCCACGGTGGGGAAGTCGTCGTTGCTGAAACGCTTCACGGACGGAATTTACAGCGATGTAGCGGATCCGACGGTCGGGGTGGATTTTTATGCGCGCTCGCTTGATATCGAGCCCGGGGTGAAAATCAAGCTTCAGCTGTGGGACACGGCTGGCCAGGAACGATTCAGGTACGAAAAAATAAATAATTAGCTTCAATAAAAATGCCTCCGAATTGAATCGTCATCCTTCATCGAACCAATTTGTCGTTAAATAATGGAGAGGCCTTAGTTCGCTGTCGTGTCTGGGCTGCTATTATGAAAAAATGAAACCCCTTTAAATTAAATGAAGGCCATTTCGTCCTTCATTATGGTGTAATGAAGTGAGTGTTGACAGTGGAGGAAAGGGTCAGGGGAAGATTACACTGGCCTCGATCTTCGTACTGGCCTATATAAAAAAAAATGTGCATTGGAGTTGCATCATTAGATTCATTCATGGATGATGGGCAGCGTCCTCACATTTAGGCCCCGGCTTGATTCCATGAGATGCAGTCTGCAGTCTCCAGAACAACACAAGGATGACAACTCCACTCCCGAATCTAGCTTTTTGCATTCATCCACCCTGTTGCTTGTTCTGTTTCATGTGTCCCCGCTGTCATGGATAATTTCCTTTAAAGCTCTCCTCTGTCTGAAGAAGCTGCTCCGCTCTCAGATCTGCTTTCCCTTTTGAAGCCCAAGCTTCAGAGGGTGTTTTCCGTCAGGCTTCACTACACTGGAGTCTTTTTTTTCTGTCTTAACCGAATATGAGAAGCGTTTGTGAAATCCATCAGGTTGGGAGATGAGTATTTGCATATGTATGTGTATACGCAAATGCTGAGGAGACGACTCCAGGGCCCCAGACCTTTAGGGGTCCCCAAGGATCCCATGTACGGTCTGTTTGTGGTTATGTGATTCAATTCAGTTCAATGCCGTCACTCATACCCAGCCGGAATATTTGAGTGTAAGGTGTTTACTATTTTTCACCACAGATAAGGGCCCCTTTTAAAGGTGCAATATGTAAGAATTGGCCGGCTGTCAAGTTCATACACAAAACCAATAGGGGTCAGCATATCACCAGAGTAGCTGGCAACTACTGAGTATTGCAGAGATGATGTATATCTGTGGGCTAACCTGGAAGTTACCATAGACTAAAAAGCCTACAATACTTTCACGGGTCGCTCAGCAAGATAATCCTCACAGATGAATACCACATTTAAGATTTTGGAAACATAAATGACACTACCTGAAATATAACGCTAACGTTAGGCTATGCAAGATTTAGCGGCCGCTTGACTTCAACGTCACCGGCCCTAAGCTTCTTACTTCACTATACTACACACACTTTACTATAAATTGATCAATCTACAAGATGTAAAGTCAGAATTACAATAGTTTGGAACTAAAGTCTGCCTGTAATGACAGACTAGTCCCCTTTTTCACCTTGATGACGTTTAATGTCCCATACCACTTATGTAGTCTTATTTAGCCATTTGCTAGCAACAGCTTTTTGAAAGACAAGAAAATACATAAAAATTCACAAGTGGGGTATATGCTGATGTGTTTTATGTTGTAAACCTTATTTTTAAGCAAAAATCCATTTAACTTCAAGATGAGGGAACCAGAAGTGCAAAAATGCTAAACTTATTTTTGGGTTTTAGGACACATTCCTGTGGCACTCTTTATCTGCTGTTAGCAGGTACAGTAAGCATAGTGAACCCCGCAGCTAGCGGTTGTATTAGCTGACTGCCCAGACTAGGAGCTCAGAGTACCAGGGGAATGTTGATTTAGTCTACCATCTGACTGAAGTGAATAGGAGCTAGCTGGATAACATGCTAATCCCAGTCTGTACCACAATACATAGAAATAAGTCTTTGACATAAAGTCAAAACTTTTTCACATTTTGTTAATAAATGTACTCAATTTTTGAATGTTTTAAACTAAAGTTCTTACATATTTTACCTTTAAAGGTAACTCAAATCAAAATCTAGTTCTAATACCTTTATTGATTCAATCCGTATTGTTCACACATGATGGTATATACCTAAATACACTTACTTACTTGCAAGCCTGATGGTCTAGCAGACAAGGATTTGGTTTGTGGGGCACTTTGCAAAATGTATTAAAGCTACTGGCTGCAAACAGACAATGCTCAGAGAGAACACTTACTTTACAATACAGACATTTAAACATTAACAAATATTGAAAGGCAGCAGAAAATCCAATTATCTTAGCTTAGAGTATGGCAGCTATGCATGGTGTGTCATGGCCAGTAAGAGAGATTACTGTAGATGCTGCTATAGCATCAGTTATACTACACTCGAGAGTTTTTCTTCAGAGAAACATCACCCTGCAGAGTCACTGAAGGCTTTTCTCAGTGGACATTTTTTTTGCTCTTCTTCCGGAGTCTGCTGGTAACACCCTCCTACTGTTGATCTGATTGGTTGAAGTTAGCTTGTGATCGACAGTGACAGACAGATGGATTGTCGATCACCTGCCAAGTATTTTTTGAAAGTTCCTGCCCTTTTCCAAAGGGTTTCTAGTGGTGCCTTCCCAGAGGGTTCTGTGTAACAGACCACCTGGTACATTATCTTACCTAAAAATAGCTCTTGCTCTTAGATACAGTGATTTCCGCATAGTGCAGTGCCTTTGCTGGCAGGTCATTATTTGTGTCCAGAATGTTCAGAAGTGCTATGTCAAGATGATTTTGCCTTAAATTACTTACATGTCATTAATCTATCTACCCACCAGGTCCATCACAACATCTTATTACCGCAACTCTGTGGGTGGGCTACTAGTCTTTGATCTCACTAATCGCAAGACCTTTGACCATGTGAGGGAGTGGCACAAGGAAGTGAGTGAGCACATCCTGCCTCACCACATGGTCTACATCCTCATCGGCCACAAAAGTGATCTCAACAAGGACCGCAAGGTGAGCCGGGACGAGGCGGAGCAGCTGGCAGCCGAGCTGGGCATCCGCTATGTGGAGACGTCGGCCAAGTGCAACAGCAACGTGGATCGGGCCTTCGAGCTGCTGACCAGAGACATCTACGAGCTGATGAAGATGGGGGAGATTGTCACCCGAGACGGCTGGGACGGTGTGAAGAGCGGCCTCACCGCCAAGGTCCTCTACCCGGCCGAGGACGAAGAGGAACTAGCTACCGCAACCGCTGAAAAGGGCTGCCACTGCTGACTGAGAACTCTGTGCGCCCAAACACTGTCTTGTCTCACTAAGAGCTCACCTCGTCTCACAGCTGTCCATCGAAACCAAGTCACTCAGGCTCAGCACCCTGTGATATCACCATCCATCACTTCCTCACCCTGTGCTTCGTGCCCTCTCTGTGTGTGGGTTCTTCTGATATCTGGGATTCTTTTCAAACAGGGGGCTAATGTATATCCCAATGTGTACCTTATAAGCAAGTTGTATCTCTAAATTCATGTGGTGTAGCATGAGCCAACCTGTACTGGGCCCTGTTAAGTTCAGATAACACAGAAAGCGCGCAGAGGTGATCAGGTCTTGGAGTGTAGTGTGAAGGCACAGTGGGGACTTAAAGGACTACTGAGTATACTGAAGGTGCAGGTAAATCCATGGACTATGACTCCCTGTAGTCTGGCAACTATTGTTGGTTTCTACCTGTCATAGTTTTTGCGATGCTTCACCTGAAATCTTTTGTGACTGCAACATTGTAAATAATAGTCAAATCTATATAGATTTAAGCTGAAAGGTCACTGAAAGCTATTTAATTCATAGTGTGAACAGACACAGTACACTCTACAGTGAGTGTCATCATATTAAATCATTGTGCTCCTCCTGCTTCTGTAAGCTGTGTGTACACTAACGCCAAACTGACTTAAACCTTCAATCATCTTGTGAATAGATGAGTAATGATTTTGTAAAAAAAAAAATAATAATAACAATTCTAGATTATTTCTAGTTTAGCTGTTTAGGCCACTGTAATTAGGGAAGGTGGTCCCATTTAGGTATTTGTATTGTAGCATTAACAGGAGCAAGACATCAAGGGCCACAGCTCTCAGTCATCAGGCCTTTATAGACTTTGTCAGCAGTAGAAAAGATCTGTTTGATTTTTACCTGCAGCTGTTTGTATCTGTGGCAAACAGCTGTTTTCATCTATTCAAAGCCAACACACTAAAATAATATTACATTTAGCCCTTAAGACGATGAGTGCCAACTCATTCGATCCTTTGCCGTGGATATATAATATATGCTGCTTATGTGTAGATGTAATGGTGTGTTTCAGTCTGGAAGAAAGTTAGGTCTCCAAGTAGAAAAAAAGATTTGCCAACCCTGAAGATGCCACAAACATGTATGCATACACTGCAAAAGCTAATTAGCATTTGTTTTAATGTGGTTTTTACAGTCCTCCAAGCAGCAGTTCCGGTAGCCATTAAACAGCAGCACCCTGGACTGGGCTTTGGAGCTTTGCTGCATGTCATGGCCCCCCTCATGCATACAGTAAATCCTGTCACCAGTTTCCTGACTGACACAATTCTTAAGTAGATATTTGAAGGACAAGATTTGTTCAATGTTTTGGGAACAGTGTGTGAGATCATGTTTTCTCATTTCTGTGAACTATGTACAGAGTTGGATGCAGAAGGCAATTAGCCCAGGTTAGCAAGACTAAAGGCAGCCCTGCATGGTTCAAAGATATGCCAGCCAGGCAGCACATTGACAGCTTAAGAGTCAAAGGTTCCATTTTAGGCTCATTTTCAGGTTCATACCTTTATTTTAGGCGTCATGCTTTAATGAGCCCAAAACACTGTGTTTTTCACACAGTGTCCATTGCTGCAGCATCAGTCACACCTGCTTTATAATCAAAACAGACATGGAAATTTTAATTTCTACAATATGGGACCTTTAACAGATTTTATCTTGTGTGTTTCATTTTTACACAAACAGACATCTTAAAAAACAACATATGGTTTCAGTGGGAGTTGCGGTTGCGTGTTGTCACTATTTATTGATGAAGACAAGCCGATTTCTCTGTGTCTCCTAAGTGATTTGAGAGGTTGCCGAGTGTCATAAAACCTGAGACAATTGTCAGAACGAGCGAAGTGAAGACAACGTTACAGCACACAACCATGCCTGTGGGTACAAATTAAAGGGGCACTGTGTTTTTTGGGAAAGAAATTTTAATCAGAAGAGAAAGATCTCCACTGACTGATTTTTTTTCTTTATGCCTAAACAAACTAAATGAAAAAAACTCTCTTTGTTTTTACGACTGAATAAACTGAATAAACAAATTGACCTTAAAGGAGAACACAATTTCTTACTGTTTCACTTTGTTTGTATTTGCCACATTTCTAGCATTAAACTGATCTGGGGACCTTATTTTCCTCTGAGAACAGTTTGTTTGTCAGTTATGGAAAAAAATAATATTTTTAGGTCTGTTTTTAGTTCACCATTTGTATTTTAAATATTCAAATTCTGAGTTTGAATTTCTTTTCCACAACTACATAGTACCCGTTTAAACAAATGAGATATCCAGGGTTACTTGAGCTTCAGAGGTGTTGGTATGTGCTTTTTTTTTACTTACTACTGAGCTACTGTAGCTGTATCCCACCATTTCACAACTGGAGTCAACCTTCTCATCCAGCTCTCATGAAGAAAGCAAAGCGTATCTCCCAAAACATTGAACTATTTCCTTAAAACTATTGAAATTGAAGTTCAAGGCCAGGATTTTGTACCAACATTAATATGAATCTCACGTTTAACGCAGGACTTAGAGTTGCTGAAATTCTTTGTTAACTAAGTGGGATTGACATAACTCAAGCCTCCACACGGGTGAGAGTATTTTGGATTTACATTCTTCTGACACTAATCATACTAGGGTTAGGGTTAGTAATGTAATGGAGTAATGGAGCCTGTCATGTACAGCCTGGTGTTTCTGAGCTGCATTTATGACGAACGTATGGTCAACTTTACAGCACAGTGGTGACTACCTTTGACACAGAGGATCAGAAACGTATAAGTCTCAAGAGGCTTTTTTCAGCGTAGACTCTATTAATCTGTTGTTTGCAGGCCTGTAGTGCACAATAGACTACATTACACTTGAACTCGCCTTCACTCCTACTGTTTGTTCACCCTCCACCAGCATCTCACCCAATAATAATAATAATCTGTTCACACACACACACACACACACACAAAATGTAAACAGCACAGGGTTATGCATTATACAGTTTTTACTTCACTTTCATGTGACCAAAACTTATATTTACTTTGAGCTGATAATGGCTGTAAGGGTGATCCAGTAGATATACTGTACTGTTTGTGGTTGCAGCTTAGTATTTGTAAGGAATGTATTCTAATACCATCCCTTTATTTTTACTTATGCGTACAGATTCAAATGGTACAATGTACAACAGTACATACACTGTATGTTTTGTTTTTTTGACAATCAGATGTTAACATATTGTGTTCTTGGCGCAGATGAGGACTTCATCACAGGGGTGCTATGCCTTTAAATTGAGCTAAATGTCCATGCTACACTCATAATCACCATCTGACAACCAGTCTGACTGTGTTTAATACTACAACGACCTTCCTCACTCTTGTCTCTCATCTGAACAGGGTTCAATTGTATGATATTGTTTGAATTTGTGTGTTATTACTGTGCTGTTAGTGAGCATGATTCCCATTCCTGAGCACTACACATGAGAGAGGCCCATTGCACTGGGTGGTGTGAAGATGGCAGCCTCAGAGCTTTGGAAAGCACTGATTTAATATAAAAGACAAGACTGGAAACACACAGAGGAGAAATGGATTTCTGAAATACTGACTCTGGGAAGAAATAAGCTTACATGTACTTCTCATCAACCATTAGGCTACTTAATGCTTCTTTATCCACCAATGTTACAGAGTTAAAAAAAAAAATGCGTTTAATAGTGTTTTTTTTTTTTTTTTTTTATGTTGTCCACAGGGATGAATAAACTGACCCACTGACAGGGCCTCTGTACCAGAAAACATCAGCAGCTGTTAAGCCTGCACAGTGGTACACAGTACACAACTATTAATTCTCCTGAACCCCATGGCCACATTTCACAGCTTTATTGAATAAATGTTATTTATTTTATATATCATGTATTACGGATTCGCCTTTTATTTGATGTGATTTTATTGATTGGATAAAAAAATAAATAGATGTACAATGAATAAAGTTTGGTCTCAAGATTTGTTGTTTTTTTAACTGGGGTTTGGCGCCCTCTTCTGGCAGACTGAAGGAGGATAATCATGACCTAGATTCAATAGTATATCTCTGCAGACCGGTCGGCAGACATACCCTCCTGCCTAGATTGGCTGCTCTGATATATCAATGGTGATGAACAAGGCCGTGTTATCACAAGGACCTATCCGAGTCTGCCATGCCAACTTTTAACCAAAGCAAGAGTCTCTCTAGTCCTAATAAAGCTGTTTTTAGTTTGATTATCCTTGATTTGGTTCAAATGTCACTGACTGAGAGCGAGCGATGGAACTTACAGAGAACAGCTGACAGGATGAAGACAATCTCTGCAAACCCACAGCAAACATTTTCCAAGAATTTCCACAACACCCGTAGATTTCCCCACATTAACCGAACGCAACACCAGTTGAGAGCGCACCAACCAATGAGAGCCGAAAATATTGCATTGCCCCGCCTTTATTTTACCCATCATGCTCTTCCCCGGCCTAACTCACATATACAACCGCGCTAAAATGTCGATGGCAATTAACCGATGACTACATAGTTCGAATAATAGTTGCCATCGTACATCGTTGTGATACAATACACCATAAAACACTTGAATGTAGAGGCAAGCTTACAATCCCTGCACCCCTGAGTGAGAAACATGTTGCCGGTGGCCAGACTGTGGGACATTCAACAACAACGTTAAAAAGGGCTTCTGCTGTGCTTAGCACGAGTGGGGTGGGGATAACTACTCCACCCGCGGAATCGCCATCAAGAGATTTCGGAAGCACAATTTTTAACACAGGGGATGCTGGTGATCTCAAATCCTGGCGCCCCGCACTTATCTGTGAAATGTGATCGTATATAAAGTTACCACTAAACGGCTGTCAAACTTTATTATGAAGTTCCCATTACAGCATCAGAAACAGTGATCTTAACTTAACTTCAGCGACAAACTATGGATTCCATTATGCTAAATCGAATCAAATAGATGACCCGCTATACAACTACTTTAAAACTATGAAATGATCGTGTCTCATCCAAAATTCAATGAACAATTTATGTGTTAGACCCGGCTTTAGGCGTTATAAGTAAGCCTTCAGTTTTAGGGATGACACAGCACTGAATCCCAAGCGGCTTTTGGGCGCAAACTCTATAATCTGTTGTTTATAGTGTACAATAGACTTGCATTACACTTTGCCTGAGATCTCACCTCCACTCTAACCGTTTGTTCACCTTCCACCAGCAGCTCAACCAATAACCTGTTCACACACACATGCAGCACAGGGTTATGCATTATACAATTTTTTACTTCACTTTCATGTGACCGTCTTATATTTACTTTGCGCTGACAATGGCTGTAGGGTGATCCGGTAGATGTACTGTACTGTAT
The DNA here is from genome assembly GCA_900302685.1 of Spondyliosoma cantharus. Taxonomy (NCBI): domain Eukaryota; kingdom Metazoa; phylum Chordata; class Actinopteri; order Spariformes; family Sparidae; genus Spondyliosoma; species Spondyliosoma cantharus. Next base: position 15,509 of record OMLP01036753.1, on the reverse strand, counting down.
GTGGCTGCAGCTTAGTATTTGGTAAGGAATGTATTCTAATACATTTGCATCATCCATTTATTTTAAACAGTATGATTCCTGTTGTAGCCAGGTTCTTATACAATGTACAACAATACATACACTGTATGTTTTTGTTTGTTTGACAATCAGATGTTAACATATTGTGTTCTTGGTGCAGATGAGGACTGTATCACAGGGGTGCTATGCCTTATCTAGCTAAATGTCCATGCTACACTAATAATCACCATCTGACAACCAGTCTGACTGTGTTTAATACTTCAACATCCTTCCTCACTCTTGTCTCTCGTCTGAACAGGGTTCAATTGTATGATATTGTTTGAATTTGTGTGTTATTACTGTGCTGTTAGTGAGCATGTTTCCCATTCTTGAGCACTACACATGAGAGAGGCCCATTGCACTGCGTGGTGTGAGACTCTGAAGCTGTAACTACACTGTTCTATGCTCCACTAGTCGAAGCGTCTAATAGTTCATTCACACACTGTACTGCATCGCTAATAATGCGCCATTGACAACACTGAGTATGCAAAGCAGAATCGACCAAATCTACGAGATGTAACCTGGTGGATCAAACATGTCAAACAGAGGATGATACCAAACGAGGTCACACGGTCTCTGTATTCAGGGTCAAAACATCGGTGGCCGCTGATATTCGGGGTTTTGTGAGAGCGTGATAACAAGGCGAGCGCTGTTCAGCAGGAAGTCAAGATATATCAGTGGAGTACGCATGCGCCGCAGCTCTCCACAATCTAGGGCTGCGTTTCCCTTCATAAAAACGGTAAGGACAAGCTAATATTTTACTATGTGCTTTTAAATACATTTGGCTGGAGATCGTCACCCGCGCGTCCGATACTGACGGGTGGTTTCAGCTGGGAGGGTTCGGACTGTATTGCGGAGGGGGTTCAGCCCAGCCAGGCTCGTACAGAATGGAGGGGCAACGCCGTCGCCGTGCCGTTGTTTGCTGTACGTGCCGCCGCACAGGGAGACGTCATTTTGAGGGGGAGCGGAGAGTTAAAATGCAGAGTTACGAAGGGACGTACGGTTCAGAGACAAGCGGCACGTAACCGTCACACTGTAAATGCAAAGCTTTTACCCGTCTCGGACTGTATAGTTCACAGTCTTGTCCAGTTTCCCACACGTCAAGTTACGCCCTTGCGTTAGCCATAATGGCTACCGTCGAGCCCTAGTAGCGGTATACGTTAGCTGTGTGGGTTCTCAATAGCGAAAAGCAGTCAGGTGGCCAACTTACTGCGGCGGTGATTACCCGTCTAACTTTGAAGAAATAGCGGGATTTACCTCCAAGAAAACTGGTGGTTGTTGTGCCAGTGTTTTATGCGAATGGCTGCAAAACCCCACGGCAGTTAGCATCTCTCGAAATCACGCACAACTGCGGTGTTCAGTCCATAATTTGCGGGGGAAAAGTCGTTAACGTTACATTGGCTAAAATCTGAGTGTTAAGAACAGTTGTTTCACCGGCAGCTCGCACAGCCGACGGAACATGTTTATGACAATTTAGCAACTCGTTATGGTCTTGTGATAAAAGTAGCCCCGATGTGCACAACATGAGACACTAAAATTAAATAAAAAGTAAAATTGTCCACATTAGTTCACAGACATGGAGACATATTGGACCAGGCGAGTCATGAAAGTATGTAATTTACTGAAAAAAGTAATCAAACGTTTGGCATTGGACTAGTGGATATAACATGTAGCTGGACGAATTGGTAAATGTGATATTGCTCATTTGACTAGCGAGGCGTTAACATTGGAATGACACACTTCTAACGGAAGTTTGGTTAATGTATTTCATGTTAGGCAGAGGGAAGCATGTTTAGTTAACCTTAACAACTTATACAGCAGATTGGTCCTTTTTTCTTCCATCCCACCTGTTTCAACATGCATATACACCATGCCTATACGTGGGTTAAAAAGTTCAGTTGGTTAAAGTTAGCTAGCTACCTAATGTTAGCTAGCCCAAGTCTACTTTTGAGAAATTTTAAAATAGTGAATTCTAACGGTAAAATAGCAGAATGGGCAACCAAATGAATTGCATTGAAGGGACAGTTCATCCACCAAATCACATTTACATGTCTTTCCTCAAGTGCTATTTATTCATCAAAATTTTGGGTGTGATTTGACGAGTTTTGGAAATATTGAGCGAAATCATTCGGACTTTATTGTTTGCCGTTTCATGGAGGAATTATTTAATTTCCTCATTTCCAAACCCACAATAAATTATTTTTCCTAGTCAATTTCTCATTCATTTTAAATGCATAATATAACCAGTCCATTCAGCCGCTCAGTTTTTTCAAACATGTTGAGTTGAATGAATGTTTAAAGGGACAACTGTGACAGAAACAGCAGTAGGACCTCACACACACCTCTCTGAAGGTAGATGTTCCCTAGTGAAGTTAGAAGTCACTGCTGGAGGAATCCATCACGACCATTTTAGCATTTAACCAGAACCAGCATTTACCTGTTAGCCAGCCAAGTGTTGGGGGGGTGTCTGTTCGTGTTTGCTTGGCATGCTTGCCGGGTCTTGTATCGAACCGACTATTATTTTCATGACATTTAACCTTTATATATTTAGTTAGTTATTTATTAAACTAAAAAACAGGACTGTGCATCTTAACATGAATAATACAAATGTTACAGGAGACTCTAAAAAACGATTGGACTTCATATCATCTGCCATGGCATATGTTTTTAAAAAGCATTTTTCCGTTTTCAGATGAACACACTCCTGGATAGCTGTTCTATGAAAGCTGCCCCCCTCTGTAGTCTACTCTGAGTGTGATGGCAACCACCGAGGAGGTCACGGTGTCCATGGGGGAAGTGGTGATGGTGAAGACTGACGGTGAAGGAGAGCCAGATGACCCAAATAAGACTCAGGTCATCCTACAGCTTCAGCCAATCACCACTAGGTATGTACTGAAGCCAGGTGCAACATAACTGAGGTTCACTTCAAAACAGTATAACATAACGATCCACAGTGAAGCCGGATGATCAGCTATCATTAGGTTTTGAAAACAGTGGGACAAAGAGTGCTACTCCTAAAGTAGATACAGTGAGTAGATGGACAATGAATAGACAGTATCCTCTGTGCTACCAAAAAGAAAATGTAAAAAATGCCAAATGTTCTCTTTTCAGAGATGAATCTGCCGCTGAAACAGATGCAGCTGTCATGGCTGTCGAAGCACAACCAGGTAAGAGGTTGTCAGAATGATGCTTGGAACATTCGGGAAACATTTAGTGATGCATTTAGCCATTTGGATTACAAAAAGCTGGTCTCCTCGTGTTCAAAGGTTGTATATTTTCATTCCTACAGAACAAACTGAAGGAGACGATGTTGAGATTGGCTGTCCCATAACATGCGGCGACTGCAAAGCTGTGTTACTAGTGAAGAAATTTGTGTGCCCAGGAATCAATGTAAAATGTGTGAAAGTAGGTATTCATAGTGTTTAAAAAAAAAAAAATCCACATTGAAGCAAAGTAGCTACTGCACGGGGGTTTCACTGTTGGTCTTCAAAGGCTTATCCATATACTGTTGTGTTTTGAGTGAAATTGGTGCACTTGGTGGACAAGAACATAGCACACTTTTGCAGACAATTTTTGTTTTATCTGTTGCAAGAATTCTTGCACTGTAAGCACCAACGGTAAATTGTAAACTGTGTCTGAAATGCTTATATACTATTGTATTCTGACAAGGGCTACATTTAATGATAATTTTTTTTTGATTAGTCTGCCTGTCATTTCATGATTAAATGTACAGTCTACAGATTGTAAAAAAAATTCTCACTGCAATTTCCCAGTCTTCTAATGACTTATTTTGTCCAACTAATTCTAAATAGTCTTCATTAACTATCATAAATGATAAAGACAAGCAGTAAATTCTTACATTCATACTATAAATGTCTGACATTTTCATTTGCAAATTGACTGAAACAAATAATTGACTATCAAAATCGTTGGCAACCACTCTTCTTTCGATTATTGCTGCTCTAAGTATGACTAAGAGGATGTTGGACATTGACAGCTTGAATTCCATTCTTAGTATATTTTTAATGACAGAATAGACAAGTTGAGATACAGAGAGGAATTACAGTGAGACAGAGGTGATACGACGTGCAACAAAGAGTGCCAGAAATTAACCAGGAATGTTATGGTTATACTGTGTGTGTCTGAACCATCTGGCTTCTGGACTCATGGAAATCATTTGATTTTTAATTGATGACCCATGTCCCACAATTCAACCGTGTTTGTAGCTGAAAAAAAAAAAGTCGTCGTAGTAGTAGTAGCAGTAGTAGTAGTAGTAGTATTAATAGTATTTTTATTCAGTCATCACATATAATACAATAAATGTAAACAGTACAGACAGTATAACCAAGGTCAACAGTCTATATAGGAAGTAGTGACTGAACAGGCATAGGAAGAAGCAAAATGCTTATATACAGTTTCTTAAGAAAAAAAAAGAAATGGATTTGTGAACCATTTTTTTTTTAAAACTAAAAGTGAATTTTACATTTCTACATTTATATTGGCATCATTCTATAATTTAACCCCAACAATAGAAATACATCTCCCTTTTAATACCTTGTATATATGTTAAACTTACAAACACCTCTCAGATCGTATTTCCTCTCCTGTATTGAAAAACAAAACATTTGTACAGTCTGAGAGTAACTTTAATTGAGCTCTTAACATTATTTGCATTATTTATAATGAAACTGAAAGTCATTGAATTTCATACCACAGCCTGTCAAATCAGCGGAGAGTAGTCAAAGCTACAATACATTTGACTGACCCTCACAGCCCACAGTATGAAGTGTACAATTCTACACCACATTACATCCCCTCAATATAGTAGATTTAATTTGGTAGGCAATATAAGACAAATCAGTGTGCAGACATGATGGCACAAATAAAGATTCTCTCATGATTTCAACCACAGTATGCCTCTCACTTTTTTAAATTAATAGCCAATATCAGCAAACCAATACCTGACACATAAAGTAAATTTCTTATGTTTTGCTTTTCATTTTTTATTTATTTTTTTACTTGTATTTGTGTTCATTAACTCAATGTGATTACTTTACTCATACTCTCCACTAGTATGAAGACCAGCTGATCAGCCCAAAGCAGTTTGTGCACATTTCTGGAAAAGCCACACTGAAGGACTGGAAGAGAGCCATTAGGATGGGTGGGGTCATGCTAAGGTGAGGGGACGTATGTTTGGATTAGTGAGCCAAAAATTTCAATATTCTGAATGCTGCTTGGGTGCACAACACACAACATAATATTTAGGCATCATTGCACTCTGCATGCAAACATACATATGTATTGCTGCTGAATTAATGAGTGGGGATGTGACTCACACATTTTAAATAAATATCCAAGTGATGACAAAATTAAATATTCTGTGAACTCACTAACTGACATTATTCCATCACTGCTGAGCTGTGAACACAATGATAATAATGCAGCTTGGCTTTTCATAAACCTCCTCTCTCTTAGATTGATGTCAAAGTCTAATACATATGGAATGTTCTAGAAGAAATATTTAATCATATCAGGGTTACAACAAATAGTGTGGCTACTCGTGCATTCTTTATTAAACAGAATATTGTAAAAATGGAAATGGAGCTGTTAAAGACACTGTGGTGAACAGTTGTCCCATACCTAACACGGTTTCTCTTCAGTTTCAAGGTGCACTAAACAATTTTATATTAACAATGTAAAAAAATGATTATATTAAATGTAAATGGTGTTTCTTTTAAAGATCAGCTAATGGATTACAGGTAGTTGACTTATCATTGCAGCTATAATTGTTACTGGGTATCAGATACTTGATCCTACTAACAAATAACATGGCAACCAGAAATACAATGAACCTTCCTCTCTCAGTGCTCCCTGTTGCTGCTACTCATTTAAGTTAATGGTAATGAGAGGCTGGTCTTTTTACAGATTTTTGTTTATTTATATTTATGTAAATATTATTTTTTGCTAATGCACTGTTTATATTATGAGATGCTTTGATTTGTATCTGCTTTTTACATTATTAACTACAACAAACAAGTATATAACGAGTAAAATAAAACATTTTAAATAAATGAACGAGTAAATAAAGGCACCACACGTCCAGCCAGAGAATGCATGTGTATGATGACAGGCAACTCAGAAATTGACATACATAAAATGGAATATCAGTTATGAAGCATGCACATATATTTGTGAGTACTGATAGGATCCATGATCGCTGATCAAACTAAACTTTTCTTTTTCTCTTTCCGTTCTGTTCGGTACTCTTCTTGATTTCTGCCCTCCAGAAAAATGATGGATTCAGGTCAGCTGGACTTCTACCAGCACAGCACACTGTGTACCAACACGTGTCGCAGCACCAAGTTCGACCTTTTAATCAACAATGCACGGTTCCCTCCTGACGGCACTGGACTCACCACACCCACGTCCTCTCAAGGTGAGAACACAGTAAGGTCATGGCTCCACAGAGGCCAGTTTTAAAAAGTCTGATGTCAAACAGTCAAGTTGTGTTTGGATTTGAGTGATTCTGATTTTTCTTTATCAAGCTCGGCCACAGTTTGTCATATGAGTCATTTGACCTGAATGATGAGGTATTTTTTTACTCCTCGTTGTACTTGACATTATGACTACAATTACAGATTCAGAAACGCTCTATTCTTATGTCAGCAGTTGGAATTCAAGAGTTTCTCATGCATGACACTTTGTCGCTTCGATAGCTATATCACTATGGTCTTTCTTTAAAGCTGGGGTCGGTAAGATATTCTAGAAGCATTTTTTATTATATTTGTAGAAAATCTCTTAATCTCTTAATTTCTTAAGATCCCAGCAATCAATAAATAAAATGCAGCTTGCTAACTCAGTTGCACAAAGCGCACACCTACTGCAGTGGGGAGGAACTGTAGCTACAGGTAGCCTTTTCAGACTGAGGTACGTTCATGACCACTGTTTTTCTTGTGTTTATATGATTGTGGCATTTGTCAGAGTTGTTTAGTAGATTTAAAACAGCAAAGCACACTTTTGGAATGTAGCAAACTAGCTGGGTCTTGGCCCCAACTCCTTTTCACTATATTGTTAACACTACACAAGCTCATCGATTCAAGCGAAAAATAAAAAGCTGTGCTTACCTTGATAGAAAAGCATTGTTACACTTGAAATAATATGTTCACATTACTCAACGAGCAGCTGTTTATTGTATTTAACTGGTCACACAATAACCCTTCACCAAGCCCTTTAGCGAGAGTGGATCATTCATTTAGAAATTCCTTTTCCATAGCCACGAAATAAGGGAAATCAATCCGACTGAAACTCTCATTGACTTTTAGTTGTTTTCAGAGTTGTCAAAACTCTGAATTAAATACACACTGATGTTCAAAAGTTGCCGGTCAAATTCACACGGTCCTGGGTGTCAGTGCAGTGCTTTGGACTGCTGACCCCCAAAGCCCAGTCGTTGGAATGCCCATGTAACAAGCATAATCTGTTTTCTCCTCTGTAAATTGCAGCTCAGGTGGTCCTGGGTAATGGCGGGGTGGTGGGCGAGGACCGGGCAGAGATTCTGAGTGGGAAGGCGGACTGGAGCTCAATCTCACTGGAGTCTGCAGACAAGAAGGAATCTAATGAGATCTCAGGTCACAGAGAGCGCACATCCCAACACAGATCATTACTTTCACAGTAATGATGATTTTTATTGGAGTTTATACACACAGAGCACAGCAGTAACTGAGACTTGTCTGTGCTGTCTGTCTGTCCACAGAGGACACATTGAACTTCTGGAAGGGCATTGCTGACGTGGGTTTGCTGGGTGAAGTGGTGTCCAACATCAGCACAGAGCTCCTGGAGCTGCTGAACGGCGTGCAGCAGCGCAGGGAACCGGCTGCCTTACAGGACACAGGTACAGAACAACGCTAATGTGTAGTGGCTGCTGGGAAATACATCTTCAAAGCAGAGCAAATGCAAGACTTAGGGCTCCCTTGAATGTGCATAAACAATAAAAAAATGGAAAGAAAGAACAAATTCAGCTGATGGCTGAAATACCAACACGAGAGAGCTTTTAGAAATGGCTACTGTTGGTTTCTCTAACAATAACGACTGAATACTTCATGATTGATTGTTTAACAAAAGCTGAATTTGTTCCTCCTTTCTGACTGACCAAATGACCTTTTGATTGATTGCCGCACTGATCCCAGATTCCTGTCTGGTAGAGGTGGCGGTGCTCAGTAACCTCGCCCAGGTGTTCGGCCTGCTCGACTCAGTCAAGAGGATCCTGGAGAGGAGGAGGCAGCAGACGGATCCCTGCCAGGAGCAGATCCTCAGCACGATCACCAGTGAGTACAGACAGTCACAGTCAGCTTTCCTTGGTTGGACTTTTTCTGTGAAAACAGACTCATCACCATCATTCACTCATTATTGTTGATTTTTAGATTTTTAGATTTAGTCTAAATGTCAGTGGGCTTTTATTTAGGTGCTATAAATCAATAATGACCGTATAAGTAATGATGATGAAAAGTCACACAACAAATCCATGTGGCTTTAGTTTCCACAGCAATATGCAAGCGCAACATACAGTTTTACAAAAAAAATCAAGGTCCACTTACTAGCTTTTTTGTGGAGCTTTCATGCACTCACAGCCTTGATGGTGTGAGATTATTTTTTTGTTTTTGTTTTTCCTTTTTTAATGATCATGACACCCAGATCAGAAGCAACAGAGAAGTGCATGTTTGAAACAGATGAGCTCTCGACAGCGTGAACTGAATAATGATATAACGAAAAGACCGGAAGAACAGGACTAGTTTCTGCAACATGTATACCAGGCCTTTTCAGCTACTTACTAAGAAAGGCCATGTCTGAAAAAATGTAATTGCCAAGGGGCCGGACTTCAACATTTCATGTAAAGCTCAGCATTTAAATGTGTTAAAACAGTGTATTTATTTTGTTCATTAGTTCTCACAATTGAAAAAGAAACATTTACACGAAATTGCATGAAAAGAAATGCACCTTTTTATCTTTAGAAGTAGGTTGTCAGTTTGATTCTCATAATTTCCCTCTGATTAAACAGTCTGGGTGGAGAGTTTTTGTGCTTACCACCAGACAGAAGTAATGAATTGGACAATTAGCCTCCTAATAAAATGATCAAAGGGCCCAAATTGAGAGGAGGTTGTTCAAGGGTTGCATTTGGCACCACCAGTTGAATAGGTCTGATGCACACCAAAAACCTTTAACAACCTTTCAAAGATGTCTGTATTACATTGCAGAGATGTCTACTGAAGTTAACATGCTAACCAGCTAGCCTGTCCTGTCTCATTATACCACTTTAGTACCCGAAGTTTCTCTCTTTAACTGATTAAAGACAAATGAATTGCCTCGTTAACTCAGCGTAGAACACACTTCATTCAAACTCACCATAAACAAAAACAAAATCCTCAATTCGCCTTATAGGCTGTGAAAATATTCCACCTCTACATCAGCCTCTGTATATCACAGATATGCATCCTCTGTTAAAACTGTTCTATTGGTCTCAGATGCTGTGTTCAGCGGCAGTCTGGTGTCCAGCTGTGTTCACTAGGAGGCCTGTTGACTGAGCGCGGTAGAACAGAGCCTTTTTAACCACAGCGAGTGATCCTAGGTCATGGTCCAGGCAGTCTCCCATCAGCTGATAGGGCTGCCTAGCTCCACGGCTAACTGAGCTACTTGCTAACAGCAGCGAGTAGCTACAGCCAAATATAGCTATACCAAAGAGTATAGTGAGCAGTTAGCAGTTATGTTGCCCCCTATAGTTTTGGAGATACTTTCAAAGTCTGGCCATTTCTAACAAGTTCCACCTTGGGTGGGATGCATCATTTTAAGGATGCCTTGATATGAGATTTATTTTATATACCTCATGACATATTCATTCATGTAAACATGCATTACCTGTGAATATATTTTTAGATAAAAAACTATTTTCAGTGTCTTAATTCCAGTCAGTCATATTCAATGTGATGATGCATCACTCTATGCCACAATGACCTGAAATGACTCATGAAAGTATGAAAAATTAATGACACACTTGAGATGCAGAACTCTTTATTGTACAAATGAAGAAACAGGCCTGTCGTCAGCTGGTTGTGCGAGCTAATGATACTACAGTGTTTGAATACTAAATATTAAAACGGATCGGTGACATCTTTAGTGCATGTTTTCAGATTGAACTTGACATTTTCGGGCCTACGTGTGCCCAAGATCTCTGATACATATTGCTATAACATGTCAATATTAGGACATGCAAAATGTAATTTTAATTAATGTGAAATAGTTGTTAATCAGTTGTTGGTTCACTCAGCCCTTATTCTGTGTTATGTTTTATGTTCAGACCTGGAGGTGCAGTTGGAGGAACAGAGGAAGCAGCAGCAGGTGCGAGCTCTCCTGTCCTGCCCGCAGCCTGCCAAAAACAAAACTCCCACCAAGCGACAGACTAAGCGACCTCGTCTCCAGCGGCCCGCCTCCACCACCACCCTCCTGACCTCCCCCATCAACCAGCAGGCCACCCTGCAGCCCCAGCAGTTCACCGTACTTTCCCCAATCTCTCTGTCCTCTGTGGGGCAGCCATTCACCATGGCAGGCCTACCAATGGCCACCCTGGCCCAGTCCTCCAACACAGTCACCCTGCTCCCCGCTGGCTCGCAGCTCTTCACCCGCTACATGGTGACTGGAGACGGAAAGGCAGACACCATCACCCTGCACCCCTCCTCGGGCCTTACGCTAGTGGGCACCACTGCCATGCAAGACTCCAGCCAGCTGGGCACGATGATGAGCCCCTTAGAGCTGGTGCAATTCAGCCAGCAAGCTGGCGGGGCAGAGGTGGTGCCCATAGAAGGCCAGGTGGTGGATGGCACCATGCTGGTGCAGCAGGAGGTGATGCAGGGTGAAGTGGAGGCTGGCCAGGAGCACACGGTAATTGAGATCAACCCTGCTCCGATGGAGCAAGCGGTGGGGGTTATGGAACTGCAGCTGACCGGGGAGTCGGGCAGGGACGGGGCCACCATGATGGTCCAGAGCGGGATGGAGGTGACGATGGCTGCAGGAGAGGAGGAGACGCAAGTGCAGGAGGTGCAGACTGAAGGGGTTCAGGGGCTGCAGTTGGATGAAAGCGGACAGTTGTCAGGTGTACAGATAGTGGTGATAGGTGAAACTCAGGAAGAAACCAAGGTGAAATGAGACCTCCTGTTTTATCCAGCAGAGCAGGTATGGACTCGTACTGAGCTGCCACAGACTCATAAACTGTAAATACACAGAATTTCAAAATCCACAAATTGCCTTGGCATAAGACCAAGAACTAGGGTAGCCATTTTTCCTTTTTTAGTGTGTCTGTGTGTGTGTATGTGTGAGTGTGTGTGTGTCTGTGTGTGTACATGCTGTGTCAACTCCTTGATGATTTTCATTAAAACAAAGAGGCATCACAACATAGAACACACTGTTTGCTTCTGATTGTTATGTATACAAAGGATACATTCTGTTTATTACAACTTGGGTCAATATTAACAATTGTAATGTTGGCTATCGTTTCTAGCTCTAGTAATAAAATTGCATTCACCAAGTTAATTACTGTGATGTGAGGATGTGTCAGTGTTTCTAAAGAAATTAAAAAGTCGGGCGGTGCCTGTAATATGAGTAGTCAGACAACAGGACCAATTTTTATTTATCTCCAGATCCATTTGGAAAGAAAGCATCAATTTTAAACATCTATCACAGTTTGATCTTACCATAGTCGTGTGCACACAGTTTTCCTGTACAATGATGAATTATTACCAAGATGTTGAGTTTACTCACTTTTGGTTTTATCCCCAAATATAAAAAGGTAGATCAGAGTTTTGCAATACCTTTTGCCACTGACCCCTGAGAAAACTGATTTGGCAACAAAAGATTAATTACCTTGAGTTTGATATATGAAAATGATCTGTTCTGTAAAAAAATTTCAAGAACCCATGGTATAGCTACTCTGCCTTGTTTACAAAAGGGCTGCAACAAACGATTATTTTTATTGTTGATTAGTCTGATTATTGCCATGATTCAACAATCGATTGATTGATCATTTTGTCGTTAACACTGTGTAATAACCATCATTTATAAATAGTAAATTCATAGTTAATTAAACTTAAGTTAAAAATTATTTCGGTCTTAAACAGTGAAATGCTTATAAACCATTTATTAAGACATTGTAACAGTTTATAAACATCAGTTTCATCTTTACAATGGCCATACAAATGATGTTTATAGACCAGCTACACAGTATTTATTAACCATTTACAAAGTATTATAGAAACCAGTTGCAACGTCACATAAAACAATAGCTTGATAAATGGCTTGTAAAACATTTTATTGTTAGCTAATAGAAATGGCTATTAACTAAAGTTTAATTAACTAAATTATGGTTATTATGAAGCGGTACAGTTTAGTCTAAAATAACACAAAACGCTCAGTAAGGCTGCTTCTTTTGTCCAACTAACAGTCCAAAATTCAAAGCCTCTTTTACTGTCATTAATGACAAAGAAAGGTCCAGAAAAAAAGAAATGCTTGCATTAATAAGCTGGAACCAGCAAATATTTGACACTCTTCCTTGAAAAATGACTGATGTGATTAATTAAAATAGTTGGCAATTATTTTTCTTTTTTGACTCACTGACTAATCGTTGCAGCTCTAGTGTACACATGCCTGATTGTCTGACTGCTTGCGTTTCTCACACCTTCTGATTTTTATTAAAGAGATGTGTGTGTCATCCCAGATACCAGCAATGACCTTGGTCAGTACATTGTCATTAAAACCGACAGAAACGATGGCCAAAGCTACAAAGTTGCCTGACCTGTAATAACCTGTATTTATCTTTCAAGCCTCCATGAACAACCTGAGGACAAAAGAATGCACTGTAACTCTGTAACTAAGTCTACATGCAGGGCTTTAATGGTGCTGACGGTTCGTCACTTCACGTCCTCTCATACGGTATCAGTAGCAGCAGACTGCTGATCCGACGTATTACCAGTAACAGTGTTGGCGTCACTTGGGGCTGGGATTAATTGCACTGTCTATTGTGTCGTAGTATCTCATCAAAGCTGTATTGTTTTTGCACTGTGCGTCGTCCTTTTAGGACTACAGGAAGATGTTTGCAACAATGCCTGCTCTCTTAACATTTCTTTGAGAATGTGGCCACACCGTTGGCTGTGCAGTGTTTTTTTTTCCGTGCATAGTTGAATGGAAACTCCTCACTGGAAATGCATCGCTCATGCACTTATTTTCTCAGTGGTTTTCTTACTGATTTTTTTCAGAAACTCCATTTATTTTTCTTGAATGTGTTCATCTATTGCTTTATCTCAGTATGATAGGTAGTGTGAGCTGCTGGGCTGATTGTTTAAGTCAATATATAAAACCATATATATATAAACTTAATGTCAAACTTGGTATGCCTGTATTTTACACTTGTAAAGTAGTGTCATATTTATTAGTTTCCAAACTGAAGAGATGGGCCTCTGTTAAAGGTGCAAACGTGGATTAATTTATGCTCTTGGCTGTAGTTCACATCAACAAAGACCTGTTAAAGACTTGTGCATTTCAGTAATTTAATTTAACAAATGAGGGTATTTGCATACTGACTTTGTAATGTGTTTTAATATCGGATTAAAACAAAAAAAACAAATGTGAGTGGTTATGTTGATGTTTGTCCACCAGAGAGTGCTGTGTGCTCACTCCACTACGGGCTGAAACTGGAGATGGAGGCTTTACAGCTGCATTTATAGATGGTGGAAATAGTCTAATGCTGTAATCTCTGACTTCTCCATGTGTCAGGTTTATTGCAGTCTGTGGTGTAATCTGCACTGTCATGGGTGCTGTCCGTGATGGGCAGGCCTTCTCTGGAGGCTGAGCCGTGCTGACAGGGCACCAGGGCTCGCTGGTTATTACATTTCGCTCTTCTCGTGGCGCCTAATACTCCCAGACAGGCTGTATGAGGGGAAAGGCATGAGGATTTGGGTTATACAAGCACAAAAACAGGCACATTCATAGGAGTAGCTGTGGAGAACAAAAGAAAAAACATCCTGACATCAGCAAGCTGAATGTGAAGCCGCTGGGGGCCAGGTGAGTGCTAAAAGGTTGAGAAACTGAACCGCAGGGGTCATTGTGTGGTGTAGGAAGAGAGGATACACTGTCCGAGTAAATTAGGTAGTTTCATAGACTGTGGATTGGGTTTCCTCACATGTTGCGCGCAAGACAAAGAAAATCAGGAGCAGCAGAAGTGTTGGTTACATGACTCAAAGACTCCTGAGGGTTTGCAAGGCTGTTTAAAGAAAGGCCAACATGCTGAGGTTTGTCACTATCACCTCAGCTACGGCAAATTTTTGGTGAGAATATAGATGCGCGTTGTCTTGCAGTGTCAGGACCTTGTCTTATAGGCAGGGTGGCTTTGAGCTCTATCCATAGCATGAGAGCAGGAAAACAGGCTCATAAATAAACTGTCATCATATTCCAGCAGATTTAACACATACACCTGACATACAAATGGAGTCACTGAATCAAACCATGTGTTGGGTAAACAAAGGGTTTCATCTGGTCTCAAATAATATTCTTTTACAATTTCCAGGATCATATACTGTATATGCAATATGTATATAATTAAGAAAGTCTGCTAACGAACTGGCACTGTTAAAGAGTCTAATGAGGCTCTTTAAGCATTATCCACTACTGCTGTCTGTTTTTCAAAATGGACAAGTTCACCCTAACCCTCTGATGGTGGTAAGAGGGTGTGGTACCCTTCAATACGGCCTACAGTGTTCCACTTGTTTCTGGTCTCTGCTGCCTCACTTTGATTTGTTGTGTTATAGAGTCATAAAGTCGCACCTTGTCCGGTTTGCCCCATGGGACCTTAATTTGGATGTCATCTGGTAGAATGTTCACCAACACCCATTAATTAAATCTTGTAGAAGTGGTTCTGTATATTAGCTTGCTCGTAGAACTAATACACTATCCTTTTAAGTAACTGCAATTGACCAGATTTATTGTGATTTTTACGGAGCCTTGTGGTGACATGGATGTTTCTTTTTAATTAAAATGTATTTTATTTATTTATTTATTTTTAATTGTGAAGCAATGTGACAAGTACAAGGAAAAGCAAAAACAGCGACATCGGACATACGTAACAGACATACAGTACAGAGTAGACATACAAGTGACGATCAGAGGAGAAAAAAATAAATAAATAAAAAAATAAAAAAGGAGAAAAAAAAAAAAAAAAAAAGGAGCTTGCATTTGTATTTCAGGTGAATTCAGGTTTGGGGGTAAATGTCCATGATTTAAATAGGGAGGGGTATGGATAGTAAAACTGCGAGGCACCAGGGTCACAACGAGGAGAAAGAGAGTTTAGAGGGAAACAAACAAACAAACCAATAAATAGATAAACAATGTACAACATATATAATAGCTAATACATGATATAA
>OMLP01036744.1:0-15943 GCA_900302685.1 Spondyliosoma cantharus | reverse complement strand
TCTTTCCTTTTAAGGATATGGGCGTTATTCCTTCAAATTTGGTTCTCATTTCTTTAAGTGATAATAATGTTTCTCACCAAGTTCAATGACGAGATCTGAATACCTGTTAAGTCTCTTGTAAGCCTATATGAGCTGGGAATCATAGAACTGGTGCAGGACACTTAAATAAACCAATCCCTTTTTCATCAGAATGGAATTGTTCTGTTCCGGTCTGAACGTATTTCTTTAACCGTTCAGGGCACTAAAGATGCATCCAGCCAGAACCAAGAGATCGAATGTTTTTCTTGACCTGAAGTACGAATCATGGTGGACATGTCCGACAGGTCATTGTGTATTGAGTAACGGCTTCCACTGGTAGAACAACTTTGAACCATAGCTTGTTTGGGAGTACAGTTATAGTAATACAAGAAACCATGTGTGTCATGTGGTTTAGCCGTCATTTTGAACTCGCCAAGGTCAAGTTGCTGTGATCTTGGATTCCAGTTACTTATCTCAAAACAACTTACAGCAGGAAACACGAACATCACACAGGTTTAGCAAAGTAAGCCACAGGTTAGCCAAACAACAGTTATTACACAAATTCTAGTAAACATCATACAGTGCAGAAAAAGATCTCCTGGTTCAACTTTGACCTTCTGCACTTACTGTAGTTGTGCATTTTCGTATGCAACTCTCTTTGAGAAATAAGGTTGAAGTTGTAATGAGATAGAATTATCCTTTAAAATCTATTCAGCGCAGGGAGACGTGCAGCAGACGTGCGAGTTTTGTTGACAAACAATATTACATGGAGGTTATGTTTTCATGCCTTTTTAGTTTAATGAAGTGATTCCTTTGTTGTTAGGCAGTGAGCTGTTCATTAGGAGGAAGGGTTTGTGTTGGAGGGGCAGCCTCGGTGCAACAGGCCACAGAGGGAGCTGCACAGACAGTCTTATCCCTGCCTTCTCTACATCACTAACCGACCTTGTCCCCACTTCATCCAATATATAAAGCAGCCTCACATGCCCCACCGCCACCCTCTTTCTTATCCTCTATATACCTCAAGTTTTACCCACGTTTAACACTTTTCTTTGTACACCCTCTCGCCCATTCTTGTTTAGTTTCTCCTTTGCTCTTCATCTCGCCTTTCATCCACGTTAACCTTTGTTTTCAAATCCCTCTGCTTTTTCTGTTTCCCTCCCGCTTTCTTGCCTTCCGTCTGATCTCGGTGTTAAACCAAACCAGATCCTCACGGAACATTTTTTAAAAACTCAGCTGCATTCTTGAAAAATTAAAAAACGTGGAAAAGCAGCTGCATTCTTTAAAGATGGTTCAGTGCAAGCCTTTAGTTTGCCTCGGGAAAATCTGTGAAAAAGGGGAATTTTCTCCTACCGTGGGGAGATTTTTTAATTAGCTCTAGGAAAAGAAAATATGATTTTAAGACTCACTGTGCTTAATTAATTGATTGTGTAAGATACACATTATACCCAGTAGGAAGCTGCTACTTTCAAGACATCCCTTAAGATCGTTCTAGCTTCAAAAAGCCATGGAGCAGTGGTTTTGTCGGGCCACAACAAAAGGCGGCAGTAGCGTGTCTTTGTTTGCATTAGTTAGCTGACAGGGTTGAAGGGGAAATCAGATGAATAAATAGCTATTGTTTGTTCATACAGTAAAAAGCTGGGGTGGCAAACAAAGGCATGGGTTGCCAATGGGTGAATTTTTCTGCTTTTAATTCCCCTTTTGTTTTCCGTAAAAAAAAACAAACAAAAAAAAAGCACTCAGCTGCGGTAGGGAGCCGGCCTACTGCGGGAAAATGCTCGTTCCCACACAAACACTCACGCGCACCATCATCTCCATCCTCAGGTTCTCGGGCTCTTCACGTCTCGAAGCACTCGGCATATTTTAGCATCTATATGAATCTCATGATTTTTAATGGCTCTAATTGGCTCTAGCTCATCGCTCTGGAGTGGGGCTTTCATCTTTTGCGTGTCAAGGTCTCGCCTCACTTGGTGAACCAAAACAAATGAATCAGTACTTGTCTCCATTTAACTCATCAGTGTTCATCCACCTCCCCTCCTCTCTCTCTCTCTCTCTCTCTCTCTCTCTCTCTCGCTCTCTCTCTCTCTCTCTCTCTCTCAGCAAGTGGCTTCACACAGAGGACCATTTTGGAAAAATAAATGCAGTGTGAAAATTGGTGTGTTCATTTTGGCAAGAGTGGAAATGAAGAATTACCTGCTTGTGACTAAGTAGCTTTTTTTAATGTGGTTTTTGAATAGCTGAAGTCAGGTATTACTGCTTTTATTGAATACATTTTGACTTGACTATTGTACCGTGGAACATTTTGAATTAGATAAAGAGTGCAGGTTTGAGAGGCCGACCGTAAGCCTTTTGTATTTAATACGAATAGTCATTTTATTCGCCTCCATCAACACACGGCATGACAACATAAAAAAATGAAAACTATAGTGCTTTGAAGCATTCTGATACTTGTAGGCTCTAGTCTGAACAGTGTAACAGAGACATATATAAGTTGTGAAACTTTTATTTTAGTCTGAATTTCGCACAAGAACTGAAAACAAAACACATAAAAAAGAAATAATGAGCTAGTTCAATAAATTAGTAGATTTTTATTATTATCTTTTGCCCACAAGTGCTAAATAGCAGTAGAAGCAGGATAGTACTGAGCTAGTGAGATAGGACTAGTTTATCTGTAGTTACATTTTCCCATCATAGTTAGATTTAGCTCTAGCCTTACTTACATGTAATAAATGTTTTAATTACTAAGAAGAACGAAACGAAACGAAAAACGAAAATTATTTATGGTGGTCCGCCACAATATCAACGCTGGCCACCACATATTGATTTTCTATTTTTGGAGCTGGGGTCCCGTTCTCACCTCATTCAAGACAGCACACCAGTCAGTGAATAGCATGATGTTATATACTCCGATACAGAGGATGGCGGTGTGGTGCTTAGTCCGGCGGTAAAACTAACGAGGAAGAGGAAAAGCGGCAGGCCTTGAAGACAGTTTCTGTCGTGGCCAAGCCGTGTAATTACATCGTCATGCGATGCACTGGTGACTTTTTCCCCAAAAGATACATTGTGAAAGACGTGTCTGTAAAAAGGTAATAAAAGCCTCACACTGGAACCAAAAGTTACTCGGTCGGCGGAAGTCTTAAGTGCCCATGCTCCATGGAACCCCAGCCTGACAGCCACCACCACAATAAACGTCTGATTCTGTGCGAAACACTGACTTCATTTGTTATTCTGCGATTTGTGAGTCAGCACAGCATCTCCCTTTTGTATGATTAGGCTGGGCTATCTCACCTGCTCGTCTGCAGCTGGAGTGTAGTCACTGCAGTTTGCGTTATTAACTGTTTAATTAAGTTCATGCTACTTTTTTTTAAAAAAAAACTGCACATTTTAATGGCATAATCACTTTGCATGGTAAAACAGATGTTAATAAGGCAAGACTCAATCGGAACAACACAAGCCAAACATAGATCCTGTTGAGAAAAACAATCAGTATTTACATGAATTAATTGGGATTTGTGATCGTGGATTTAATACGAGAACTGGATACTGTACTCATGGATGGTACTCAGGAGTTTTCTTCCATATATCCACTGCACCACATAGCCAAAATGCTCACCTGTTCTCAACTTCTGTTGCAGTTTGTCAACAAGTGATTTAGCCTTTTTGGAGCACATGGCAGTGATACTGTTTGTCTCTGTGTTGGCCACTTACTGTAAGTAGAATGATTTGTGTACGGATTTGAGAGTTGAACTCGAGAACTCATTTATATTAATTTTAAAAGAGGTTTCAGTTTAAAAGAGACCTCATCGTACCTCAGTGGAAGATTGTTGTCGGCATGATGCTGATTGGTGCGCTCACCGCCGCGTTTGTTGTTGTCAACATCGTGTTTTTGTGTTAAATGTCTGTCTGTTTTCTGCTTTCTGCTGTGTGTGTGTGTGTGTGTGTGTGCGTGCGTGCGTGCGTGCGTGCGTGCATATGCTGTATTTGTGAGCCCAGGTGTGGCTGAGGAAGTGAGACCATTAGCATGTTCACACTGTGTCAGGGCTGCTCTCCTCCGGGATGGATGACGGAGACTGGCACCTTCTACTTTCACCATGGCAAACTCCAAGTATAGGGAGCAAGTGTTCGAGAAAAAACATTGTTAGTTTCTGGTGGAAAAAACTGTCTTTGTCTCTGAAAATTAGTTTATTTTCATACTCATACTCATCACACATAGCACTGCAACATTTTCAGTCTGTAATCCCTCACGGGCTGTAGGGAAATAGTTGCTGGCATTGAAAGATTTGCTACAATCAATGGAAACCCTGACGGTTTTATTGTTTTCTTTAAATCCACCTGACAGCACCCTCCCCGCAAACTGCAACCATCTCTCAGACTAGTGAGACTTATTTACATTGCAGAAATCACCAATATTTCTTCCCACGTCTTTATTTGTATCATTAGCGACTCTTATTAGTTTATTCTTTCTTTCCCGACCTCTAATTCCTTTGCTATTTCTGTGCACAGCTTCCCCAGAGAGATCAATATTTCATCTTATTTCACCTCTTTGTTGAAAAAAAATGAAATGGTGGCCGACAAGTGCTAAAAAAAAAAAAAAACAGGAAAAGAAACAGCCTGGTGCAGCCGCCGTTGACCCCTCACTGTTAACCATTTGACAATTCACTAACCAACTGGATTGGGATCACAGGGTGCAATGTGTGTCAAATGCACTGTCATGCTCGCAGCCCATCTGCTATATGAATCATGGATTGGGAGGTGGAATATAGGGCAGAGCTATGGGTCATGTTACATCACCACTGTGAGATATGTCTATGTATGACAGAGAGAGACAGCGTGGGAGGAGACCTGTGTTTCTGTATGGGGAAAAAAAAGGGGCTATTTACTTACATATCCTCGGCTTCAGATACATGCACACGTCTGCATTCATAAGGGGGCGTTTGCACGCGGAATTATTGCATGTGCTAAAGCAAGGGAGCACGCGACAGCAGCTTCCTGTGCAAAAATATCGAAATAAACTCGAGCACCACTTGTCATGCTTCAACAGTGGGGTTTTTATGTAAATCCAACTGGGTAGAACACTGAGCTCCAGCGAGTTATTTCTGTTCTAAGAATGCATTATCCGAAGTGATGAGGACAGTTTTTGAGGTCGCTCCTGCTGGAAAATACTCAAGACGCCTGCGTGAGCCCCCCCCCCCAAAAAAAAAAGTCTCTGTTCTCTTCTAATTGCTGCTTCACCCGAAAAGCTACTTGCTGACAGTTTTACACCGAGTTTGACAAAAGCGGCGGGGAGAAGGGAGGAAGTGCGGTATAGATGGGTTGAAGGGGGTGAGAAGAAAGATAGGAGGGTGGGCGGAAGAAAGGAGGCGAGGTGCAATCGCACAGACTCGACGTCGAAACCTTTACCTTCCAGGGAAGTGCTGCCAGCCGCGATTCAAGCATCGTCTCCAGCGCGGAGAACACTGCAGTGCCCTCCTACATTTGCTGCTCTGCTTTTTGTGCATTCGCCTTATTAATCCCCACCGTTTCAAACACACCTCCCCTACATTGTCCTACACTTCTGTTTTACCACATTAACCAAGATGTGATCCACTCCCACAGCCTGCCTTTCTTTGTAGATGCACATTATATGGTTAATGGAACATAATGAAGAATGCATTTCTTGCATAAAGAAGACAGAATCAGACATACTCTACCAAAAATGTATGGGTTAGGGGTATTAACACTCAACGAGCTGTAGGGTTGAATGGTGACTGGTGATTGACTGGATTTCAATGGTGCTCCAGAGTCCCATTGTCTTCACCTTTGCTGCTGTTGATCCATATGCCCGGAATGTTTCAAGCAGTCATTGCTGAATGCTACCTCCTTCTCTACAGAGTGTATTTGGCCATGTTGTTACTGAGCATACTGATCAGTGGCATGGACGTGGATTATGCTGCAAGAGCGAACTGAGTAGTTTCTATTGACCTTTACTTTTGACTTTGTCCAAACTAATCACAGCTGCCGCAAAGAAGCGACCTGCAAACTTTTCAAAGCCACCATTCAAGCCTGTAGGCAGGGAGGACTTCGTACTTAAGTATTTATTCAAGTATACTTACAGTAAACCCCTATTTCTTTCTGTTTTGTGCCTTATGCAGGCTCCTTTTTCATCCGGTGATGTGATAATTGATGCACGTAAACGAACATTTCAAGATTTTTGGGAAATATGTCTTGGCATGAGTTAGAAATTGATATTGATCGGTTGACCTATCGGCACGTCTAAAGTTTGCTAAGAAGCATATTGTTTATTGAAGTGCACTGCAGCTGGCCAAGAAATAGTCCCACGCACAACCCTCATAAGAATGGAAGTTGTGTGTTTTCACCCGCCATTTTTTGTACATATTAAGACCTCAAGATGTAACATGTTGATCAGAGATTTTAATAGGTGATGGCAGCTGGATTTGTTTATACTTTGGTCATAGCCAGGCCCCTGTTTCTCAGTCTTCATGCTAAGTTAATATATACGTGAGATATAGAGTGACAGACATGAGAGTGGTGTCATTCTCATCATCTACTTCTCTGCAAGTTAACTTTACCCGAAATTACTAACATTTCCCTGACCCGTGCTTTTTTTTTATCTGAGCTGTGTTTTCTGTCTCTTTCCTCTCCTTTATTGTATTCTGAAACGCACGCAAACATAATAATATTTCTGGCGTGCTACACATGTTGTCCATCACTGTTTTCTCTTCTAAGAATTTTGTAGCCCCCAGGGGAAGACAAGATGAAGCCCTGTATTGCAGAAACAAAACCCGAGCAGTTTTTTTTGTTTTTTTTTTATATTTGGTGGGGAAACTCTTTATTCTTCACCTTGGTCGCACTACCAAAAAAGTCAATTTTCTAGCTTTCTGCAGAGTTTTCAATCACATCTTTACACGCTTCATCATTCCATGAACAGCTAGGAAATGGAGCTTGAGTTAAGATTAAAATGTCAAATGGTATATATTGTTTATGGATGATAAATTAAGACAAATTTAGGTTCACATGTGTACAACACATCTCCGGAGAAGAATCCGAAGTCGGTTGTTACACGTTTTGCTGCCATTGACTCATAAAAACACAGCTCAGTCTGACCACAACCTGCTGGGTTTCCACCTAGCTATCAGTCTCTCTGTGCGGACAGCTTTCATCAATACAGTCCCTGGCTTTTAAGCCTCGCTGGTGACAACAAACAAAGTGCAAAATACATGTTTAAAAAACTACTCCGGGGCCCCGAGGCAGAGCAGCGAGTATGTAACAGGATTGGTGGGTGGTTTAGTTGCTGTGTATATTTGCATGCATAGTTTTATTGGAAGAACAAACAGTACTAAGCAAAACATCCATCGCTGTGGTTTATGAATCATGTACAGATCTTAATTTCAAGCCTCAGTAACTAAAGACAGACTTCTGGTTTTTTTAACTTGAGATTTTTTTTTTTCAAGGATTTTCTGTCCATCGCATGCACTGACATGCCGACGCTTCAAAACATAGAGCCACATGTGTTTTTATGACTGTTTTCCCCATCATAAAGGATTTCAAGGACAAATTGTATCATTACTGCGGAGAGATCGTGCTTGTGGAGAAAAAAACGGGGGTCTGCAAAAACACACGGCAGGCCGCTGATTGACGCGTGCGTGCAATTCGGAGTGGGAGCCCATTGGGCCGGCATGATGGCAGCAGCCACCATGGTATTTAACCGCCTTTTACGTGCGGATGGATAGTAGTAAAAGGCAAGCTAAGGAATGGCTGTAGGTCCTGTGTTGCAGTAGTTGGTGACTGATTACAAATGATCTTGATTATCTTTCGTCCCCTGGCATGCATTAGACTTTATGTAAACAGCACCGAGGGGAATGGCCGTCTGTTGCCTCACTCCCATTGTCACCATTCTCAATCTTTAGCCTACGTTTTCCTCTTCATTGGCTCTTCCATTCCTTACCTTTCCCTTTCCTTTCTGCTCACGAGTGCACCGTTGCCTCCTGCATCCGTCCGCGTTGACGGACATTGTCTTAGTGACTGTGTGTACACATGTCATAAAGATTTGGGAAGTGTTTGATTGACGCTGACACGGAGTGACAGTGTCGCCAAGTCCAACCAGGCGTCCACTATCATGGCCGCAAGCTGGAGCCAATTTGGAAGTGCCGGTAATGTCTGCTTCCTGCTGGCTCCAAGAGAATCTCAGACTGCGTAGATCCATTCCAAAAAACTCTCAACTTGTTCTCAGAAATACAAATTCAAGCACGTTTCCAACAATGAGCTAATTTTTCCTCATTTAAATGTTGGTGATTTTGAATGTCAAATCATGAAAGAAGCCACAGCGGCCCTCCAGATCACCCTTAGTGCTCCTTAACATTGAGGATGTGTCCAAAATCTCTTCCTTATTTATTAATTCACCACTTATATATAATAAAGTGCCTATTTTTCTATGTTTCAGGTCAAAAATGGTGTAAAACAAAAAGTGTAAAGTGCCAAATATCAAAGGAGCAACACTAAAAGCTAAAACAAAGTACAACAGGATGAGCAAAAAAACAGACACATACCTGGTGGAGACATGAGGAGACACTGGAACAGGCCCAGGTGAAACACAGGTGGATAACACAGGATGAACTGACAGAGACATCGTAGCACACAGACTATGTACACACCGGGGCTGATTACAAACAAGACACAGGTGAACACAGAAAAGTGGCGGGAGATGACACAAAAGGAGGAACATGCGACACCTGACGGCAAGAATTTATAATTAAAATAAGAAATCCCATCATAGCAAAACAGGAACATGACAGTGGATGTTTTCTCTGTAAATGTTGATTTTGGATTGTCATCATGACACAATGCACTGTGAGAGTGTGTTTACAATAAGCGCATGCAGGTTACATGCACATATATTTCCGTGTTACCAGGGTTTGGTGTGATTACTTTGAAATATATTTACAGTGCATTTAAATAAAATAAAAGTCATAGTCATTAATAATCAATCCATTGGATTACATTTTTTTAAATCTAATTTGAATCCTTTTAGGTACTCTTCGATTGCTTTTAGATACTTTAAAGTCAAACATTTCAAATACCTCATAGGCTACTAAAAAAAATGGGATCCACAAGCTTTTAACATCTCATATTTCCTGCAAAGAAAGTTATATATATTTTTGTGTTATTAATAAAATACTCAGCATTTACAGTTTGTCATCAGATTACCCTTGCAAAAACAGTGCTGGCACAAACTGCAGGTGTTCTATGTGGCATTGCTGTTTAAAAATCAAGTAATCCTTGATAATTTAACTATAATCTAACTAAATATAACCCTATTACACATTATTTCAAACTTTACCTGGCTGATTATGGTAACTTATTCCCCTCATATGGTGTTTGAGAGATGGTGGTGGAGAACGTGTTGCTCCAAAATCTGCCATAGGTGTTCAGACGTGGCGACTGTGAGAGTCGTAGCATATGTAGATCTGCTCCCTTAATACGACAGACTTGTGAATCTGTGTTTGCATTGTGCCTCATCTCGGCGCTGCAGACACACTGAGACAGGACAGATGCAGGACAGTCCGGATTGCCAGAGGGAACGCAGTGTGGCGGGCGGGCTCACACACACACACACACAGATGCACACACGCGCGCACACACACCGCACAGATGCACCAGGGTGAAGACAGAGACAGCAGTACACTGGAGCGTCCAGTGAATGATGGTCTAGTTAGCAGCAGTCTGAGTCATTCTGACTTCCTGTTGGAACACACGGTGTATCTGTTTGTCTCTGGCGTCGCTTTGCTTTGCGTTACTCTTCTTCTGTTGATATTTTATGCGAGACTTTTAATGCGCTGTGCTCTCTGTCCGGCTCGCTGGGATGTATGATTGTCATACTTTCCATCTTTTTTGCATTAGTGTTATGGTTCTGACCGTATGACGAGATCGCTGCCGTTTGCCAAGTTTGTGGCGGCGTTGTGTGTGTGCGTGTGTGTGTGAGTGTGTGTGTGTGTGTGTGCATGTCAGTATCAATGTGTTTTATTCCTAAAGTTTGATTGCCCATATTTGTGGCTTTATAGATGATCTCAGCATTGCGTGCTTTGTGGGAGCTTGTGTTGACGTTTGTGTGTGTGTGTGTGTGTGTGTGCGTGCGTGTGTGTGTGTGTGTGTGTGTGTGTGTGTGTGGATGGGTGGGTGTTTGGAGCAGGCATGAGGCAGGTTTGGGGGCCAGCGTGTTGTGGTGTAGCATGGCCTTCCTCCAAAGCCCTGTGGCTGTTGAACTTTTATGGAGAGTCAAGCGCTGCACAGACCTTTCAGTCTACCCGGTGCACAGTGCACACACACACATGCGCGCGCACAATTCTCACACACACACACACACACACACACACACACACACACGAGCAGCAGCCCAGCCTTCGTTAGAAGTGCCACCAGTAGCCAAGCCTGCAGCCTGACACTTCAAAGAGCGCTCTCTCTCTCTCTCTCTCTCTCTCTCTCTCTGTCCCCCCTCTCTTCTCTTAGCTCGTTCTTTCGTTTTTCAGGGCCTTGTTTTCTCTCCCTCCATCCCTTCCTAGCTTTCTTCATTCTCCCCCCTCTCTATTCTACCATATTTTCCTGTTTATTTTCCTCTGTTTTGTCACGAGGCCGTGTTATTCGCCGGGCTGAACCTCGGGGAAAACGCTTCATAATGAGTCTCTGTGTGATCTTTTAAAGGAGTATTCCACCCAAATAACACCCCCGTCTGTGTTCTAATAATGCCTCACCTGCTTTTTCTAACTGAGGTTTGAAGCTTTGTAGTTCGCTCCTTCATGGAGAACAGTCAAGCCTGGATACAGCGCAGTTGCCGCCTGGTCACACCAAAAGTGGCAAAATGAATTAATTTGCGCTTCATCATAAAATAGTTGGAAACTTTGTGATCTTGACACTATTTGCACTTTAATTCAAAAGGAACTATTTGTACCATCCGCTCCCGTCGCACGACTGAATACAGACCATGCAGTATCTTTATTATGGGTATTATATACTTTAGCAGAGCATGGATGCATACAACTTGATGGTACAGCATAGCTAATATGAAAGGGCTCTACCTTTTTATAACAATTAGTAAGTTAATCGATCAATCAAATAACGATTCCCAGCCTTTTTGATAATCGATCAAAATACTGGCTATCAAACATATTAGGATTTGGATCAGTCAAAATGAGACATTTGAAGACGCCACATTGGGTTCGGATATTATACAGATTGAGCGATTAATCGGGAGAATATCTGGTAGATTCATGAATCATGAAAAGAATCAGCAGCTGGTGCCTGTCAAACTGCAACAAGTCTCTATTGGGAAATGTGCTTCCCCACCTTCAGCAAATCCCCTTATTGCGGTTAATCCTTTGGAAGGAAGTGGATTTTCTTCTGTAAAAATGCATCCAGTCATAAACGCTGATGAGTGGGCCTCGGGTGATTCAATGGCGACTCGAAGCCACCGCAAAAAAAAAGTGTCAAAACACGTCAAACGTATGTATCAAAACAAGCATAGAGGCTTTTAAATCTACTGCAACATAATGCATTACCCTGACATCAATATGCGTATTCATTATAGTCTGAACAGCAGCCTACTCGCCAAAAAATAAATGCTGAATATACTACCTCTGGTGGAACTATGAGCAAAGAATAAATCAATCACAACATGGAAGTCATTTATTTAGCTATACGGCGATGAAACTATGCAAAAATAATGCTTCATTTTATTCATTTGTTTAACCTCTATTTAACCAGGTGAGGCCCTCTGTCCGGGTAATAGAGCGGGCAGCATGAAAACACAATGAAACAAGAAAGGACACAAAAGACAGCGTACAAGCACAGGAACCTCACATATCAAACCTCAAACTCAATAACAAATACTTTGTTTTAACTTAGGTAGAATATTAAAAGAATAGAACACTTAACACTGACGTGGAGTGGCACGCAGCCATGTTGGACCTAAGGGTGTTCGAGGTGTTCCGCATGCATCACAACAAATGCATTTATAGTAGAAAAATAGTTAGCGCCACAGGAGTCATTTGTAAAGTTTATTTATTGTTATTTAGCTGTGAAACATGAACTTTTTACCACCTACTGTTGCGCCGCTGAGACACTACGAGACACCACTACACAAGTGAAATCCTCTTGGAAAGGGTGTTACAGCTGTGACAAAGCAAACTAGAAACTCGTCAGTGCCAGCTTTCATCCCTACAACGCGTCTGACGCCGCAAATGTGAATTGTTGTCGGAATGTTCCTTTAATCTTCGAGCTAGTAGTGTAGGGGCCTTGTGTCATCAGAGGACAGAGGACACGAAAGGATGAGGGAAGGGACGAGGCTGATTCACTTTTCTTTTGCTCTGCAGAGCATCCCTGCAATACAACAACTCCATCTCATCATTTTCTCTGTATCTTTTTTTTTTGGTTGGTTAATACCTCCACAGTTCACACGCAGGCACAAGACTCTATATATCTCCTCTTGAGCGATGCAGTGGGGGTAACTGAGCCCTGCTTGGCTGCAGACCAGATCCCCGATATCGATTGATCCTTGTGTGCATTGTTCCCAGAGAACTACAGACGAGTGCTGCAGCCTCGTACGGAGCTCCTCAGCCTTATCCCACCGAGGGGGGAAGTTTCACCAGGAGTGGACAGATTATCCGTGTCATGATTCAGCACACAGCAGGCATTTCTGATGGATTCGCTCGGTGATGAATCACACTTGTGCATGCTAACAAGCCTGGCAGAGCGAAGGCAGGCATGGTTAGAGATGATGTAGAGACGCGGGAGTAAGTTCACAAATGTTCCCTACGAGCAGAATGGAGCCGAAACCAAACGTATTAAAAAGAATGTTTGTGAAAATAAATGCTTCGCTCCGATTTTTCTGCTCATGATCCTGGATCAGCCTTGAGCCAGTCGCCATGTGGCGTCCAGCTGTGTGTATTCCTTCGCAGCATCTCTCAGACCAGAGGAAAAGAAAAGACTGTCTGGCTTTGACTTAGGGAGACCCCGAATGAGTGTGTGCATGTGTGTGTAGGTGTATCTGACAGGGGGGGTAACCATGACCATGCTTTAACTTTGTTCTTTATTGCAGGAAACACTACTCACCCATTGTTTCGCTCCTATCCCGCCCTGACCTCCCCTCTGTTAATTACCAAACTTTCTCTCACACACACACCTTGGGGTATTAATAGTTCTGCTAATTGTGCAGAATATTTAGTCGAAGGCCTGTGACTGTGTGAGCGGTAGAAGGAGGAGAAAATGGCTCCTAATTAGCTCAACTTTGAAACTTTGGCCACCATTCCCCCTTTTTTCTAGAACGTTCCCCCTCGCAGCCCCCAGCTAGGGGTGTGTGTGTGTGTGGTGTGTGTGCATGAGTGTGTGTGTGTGTATGCTTGCATGCATGTGTGTGTTTTTGTTGGTGAGTGTGTACGTGAGCATGAGCTTGAGGGTCTGGCACTAAGACGACCAATTAAAACCAGTGCCGGCAGCAACGGACCAATGGGCGCAGGGCGCCAATGCACTTCTCCACCGTCGACGTGGTAACGCAAACCAGATGCAGTTGGGCAGTGTGTAAGTGTGTGTGTGTTTGTGTGTTGGTTGGAGTCTACTGTATGTGTTTTTGCAGATGCCTCTTTGCTGATACACACTTTCTGCCTGTGCATGTAATGAACATTTTTACCTTTTTGGAAGAGGATATGCAGAGTTTGCAGATTTCTTTGTGCAAGAACCAAAGAGTGTACGAAAGGGTCGAAGAACAAAAATGTTGAGAAAGAAGGAGAGGTACTCCCTTCTTCACCCTAATAGCTATCCTCTAAAAGCCACAACAGACCTCAAAAGTATCACACACACAAACACACACATAGACACACACCCATACACTCACACATTCATTGTTCTGGACTTATGCTGAGAGTCATTTTTGACATTCTCCGTCTTGAGAATTCGCCCAGCCTTCACCCTGGAGTGTGTTTGAACTGAAAGTTAGCATTAATCACACTTAGAGTTCTGTTAATTCTTTACCTTTGAGTCCTTTCATGCAGTCTGATTCTTTTGAAGCTGAAGCGCTCAGAATGGCAGAATGCTGCAAGCGTACTGTAACACCAAAAGTTAAAAATCGCATAGCTTTTTCTCAGAGTAATGACTCAGTCAAGTCCGGACACGGCCGTCATTAATAGTGTTGGAATCAGCGGAACTTTGGGAACATTATTTGGGGAAATCTTAATTCAATATTTTTGTTAAAGGGCCTTCAATATTTCCAAAACTTCAATATTTACAATATTAACGAGTTAGTAATACAAACTCACACATATTTATTTTTTCCATGACTAAATAAACAAGCTGCTCTTAGTGGAAAAGATGGTCCCTGCAACACTGTTGGAAGCTAGGAAGGTGGCAGGGTCCGCCAAATTTAAACAAAGTAAAACAGTAAAAATCTGTGTGTTCCTTTAAGGTCAGTTTGTTTATTCAGTGTATCCAGTCATGAAAACTAAGGGAGTTTGTTATTTAGTTTGTTTGAGCTTAAAGCATCAGTCAGTGAAGATCTTTCTTTTGTGATAAAACAATCTTCCTCAAAATGTAAAAAGTGCAAATTAAATGAGGAAATATTGAATAAATTATTATTCATATCAGTTACTATTTCCTGTTCCAATTTTTTATTTTATTTGTTATATCGGAATCAGAATCAGCTTTATTGGCCAAGTATGTGAACACATACAAGGAATTTGACTCCGTTTTTTTCCTTCGCTCACAATGTACAGATGTAAACATGAACATAAACTTAAACATAACATGACAAACATTCAACTAGGAAAAACAAAAGAATGGTATAAAAATTAAATAATAAATAAGTAAGTAAAGTGTCAAGTGTCTGGTCTATTTTAAATATACATTTAAATATATATACAACACAATACAATATGTTATTTACAGTGCAGATTTGTGCAATTTAGTTTGTTTGTAAAAAGTCTGTGGGTGGATGGAGTCAGGGGGTTACTGACACTGGGTGACTGACCCGGTGTTCATCAGTGTGACGGCCTGGGGGAAGAAACTGTTCTTGTGTCTGGCTGTTTTGGCGCACAGTGTTCTGTAGCGCCTGCTGGAGGGGAGAAGTTCAAACAGATTGTGTCCAGGGTGTGATGGGTCTGCAGAGATGTTTCCTGCCCGTTTCCTGACTCTGGATGAGTATAGGTCCTGGATGGTGGGCAGTTGACCACACATGTACACACACACACACACACACACATATATATATATATATATACAGCCAAAAGTCCATCTAAATATTTAAATGTTCCCAATCATTGATACATTGAGATTCATTGAATTCCTTGAAGCAAAAAAAGTCCAAAAAATACAGATGAAACACTGATAATTGCTGCTGAGACAGACATTGTCAAATGAAATGGACACTTACATAATTTTCATGTAGTCGAAGTCTTCAAAAATGAGTTTTCTCTCATAGAAGTCTTCACATTAAACAATTTTGTTTAAGAAAATGTGGCAACATTTGCATTAACAACAACAGTCACACGTTTGATAGCTATCAAAAAACGAAGTTGATTGCATCGCCACACATGTGTCTTATGTTTAGCCGACTAACAGACCTCAATGGGACAGCGGCCGTCACCGCACCCCGTGCACAGGGCCGGGTTAACACATGGGGCTTTGCGACTGCTTCCTCGCAGAATCAACTCCGATAGCTTAAAGGTTCCACGGACTATTTAAAGTCCTCTAGCGTCGTTCTCGTATCGCTCGTGGTGCCAACTTGATTTTTTGTTTTTTTGCCAATACAATGACTAACCCTGACACACAGTCACAACCAGCACTCACTCACCAGCCAGGTTTCACCTTCGAATTTGCTTTACTTTTCTCATTGTTGACTTCCGTTTAGCTGTGTTGGGTATCCGGGGCGGGGCTACAGGGATGGAACCTG
>OMLP01036743.1:0-10996 GCA_900302685.1 Spondyliosoma cantharus | reverse complement strand
CCTCCTGATGATATAAAGTCATCCTCTCCTCCCGATGATATAAAGTCATCCTCTCCTCCTCCTGATGATATAAAGTCCTCCTCTCCTCCCGATGATATAAAGTCATCCTCTCCTCCTCCTGATGATATAAAGTCCTCCTCTCCTCCTGATGATATAAAGTCCTCCTCTCCTCCTCCTGATGATATAAAGTCCTCCTCTCCTCCTGATGATATAAAGTCCTCCTCTCCTCCTGATGATATAAAGTCATCCTCTCCTCCTGATGATATAAAGTCATCCTCTCCTCCTGATGATATAAAGTCATCCTCTCCTCCTGATGATATAAAGTCATCCTCTCCTCCTGATGATATAAAGTCATCCTCTCCTCCTGATGATATAAAGTCATCCTCTCCTCCTCCTGATGATATAAAGTCATCCTCTCCTCCTCCTGATGATATAAAGTCATCCTCTCCTCCTCCTGATGATATAAAGTCATCCTCTCCTCCTCCTGATGATATAAAGTCATCCTCTCCTCCTCCTGATGATATAAAGTCATCCTCTCCTCCCTCCTGATGATATAAAGTCATCCTCTCCTCCTCCTGATGATATAAAGTCCTCCTCTCCTCCTCCTGATGATATAAAGTCCTCCTCTCCTCCCTCCTGATGATATAAAGTCATCCTCTCCTCCTCCTGATGATATAAAGTCATCCTCTCCTCCCTCCTGATGATATAAAGTCCTCCTCTCCTCCTCCTGATGAAATAAGTCAGGTGAAGCAGTCGTAGTCCGCAGAACATTTCTGGAGCTTCACAGTAAAACAGAGTTGCAGCGTTCTGCTAAACAACGGAAAAATCAGCTAAAAGAAACAGAAAAATATTCCAAAACTCCCTTCAGACTTTGCCGAATTATCTACTAGCACCTCCTGAATGCAGTGTGCTTGTGGATGTACAGACGATTATCACTGGGTCACTTTGATACTGAAGAAAACTTAAAACATGATGTTTCTAAGGCAAGTTCTGCACATGTCTCCATACAGCTCCGTTGCTTTAATCCAAGTCTCCAGAAGCCACAAAACTGATGTGAAAAGATGTTATTTACATCCTTCATTAAGCTGAAGTCTTCACTGTGGCTGCTCAGCGAGAAGTGTTAGCATGCTACCCGTCTGAAATTGGAGCGTCAGGGGTGTAAATGGGCTCCAGAAATGACCCGACTTTCCATCAGCGTGACGGGAGGAGATCATGAGTGACTTGTGTTTAGACTTCATGATTATAGGACTCAATCATAAACTAAATGACTTCCTAAAATGGTGATTTTATACAAAAAAGATGTTTTTGCTGCACTAAAACAAATCCTTGTGTTAACACTGATCTCAGATGTGTGAATGTTTGGACGAACACTAACCAGGCTCTGTGTCTGCCTGTGTTTACAGGACCAGTCTCTGAGGGACGAGGTCGTTTCTCTCCGTCTGAAGCTCTCAGAGCGAGAAGAGGCTCTCAAGGACGCCATGGAGAGAGTGAAGAGCTCCAACCGCACCAAAGATAGCATGGAGCACTTTATAGTCAGCCAACGTGAGTCACTGACGTTCCTCATCTCTCTAGTAGAGCAGATAAAATAATAAATCATGTTATTATTAGATCTTCTCGTCACTGCAGATCTTTAATACTTTGACCAATTATGGAAAAGGATGAATTAGCTGATGTTTCATCGTCTTCTGCGTCTGTTTCACTGTCTCGCCTCATCGTCTTTGAGTTCCCTCTCCTCTCCTCTTCTCTTCATGTGTCTCTTTCTCTGTTTCTTCTTCGTCGTTGTCGTGTTTGCTGCTCAAAGCTTCTGTTAAACCGATGAAATGAATAAATGACGATGTGTGTTTGTTCACAGTGTCGAGAACGAAGGACGTGTTGAGCAAAGCCAAGACAAACTTACAGGTGAGTTCACGAGTGACTCTGGTTTTGTTTTAGAATAAGAGTTTGATGAGACGATGTTTCACTCAACAAGCAGAGACACAGTCAGACGTTTCACCCTCTCACTTCTCTCCTGCTGAGTCTCCTCAGGAGAACGAGCTCAGGATTTCCTCCCTTCGCCGAGCCTCTTTCTCCATTCCTCCTTCCCCTTCCTCTTTTTCCTCCTCCTCTTCCTCACACCGCTGGCCTGGTAAAGGTACGCCGCCTCTCCGTGGCTTTTGTGTGCTCGGTTCAGTGCCCTGATAACACGATGAAGCCGCTCGCTTTTTGGATGAAGGAACATATTTTTGCATGTAGCTGCCATTAAATGTTCAACTCATGTTGATGTAACAGAGTCAGAGGCAGACTGACACTCAGCAGCCTCACTAACATGGAAACACGTTAAATATCAAATCAACAATGAGGAGCTTTAAAACCAGCGTCTGTTCTTGATTTGTAAGCTACAACCTCTCATTTATTTATTTATTTGTTTGCTAAAAGGAATGTAGGTACATGTAAATATGTAGATGTGTATGTTGAGGAGTAAGTTGGCGCAGGATGATACAAACTTAATAAATTATTCTAATGTATATAATTAATTATGGGAGTGGTACATATTCAGCTTTATAGATATGAGCTACAATACATCAGATAAATGTTTGATAAATGAAATTATATGTTGCAGGACATATTTGGTTAGAGATGATATATATTTATATGTTAATATCTTTATGTATATTCTGCTTTCGAGTTAAAGGAGCATTTCTCACAAACCTCTGAGGACTTTTAATCATCCTCCAACAATAAAAACATCAACAACACAGACGACCAAAAACAAAAGCAGCAAATCCTCAAGAATCTGAAATGCAAATGTTTTTTGACGTGTTCGCTGGAAATAACTCGACTGAATCTTTATCAGAGCAGTTTGCAGTGAAGTGTCTTCGTTGAGTTTAACTTCTTCTTCTTCTTACTCGCTGTCAGTTGTTGTTCTGTCACATTTGTCTTCTCAGATTACTTAACATCACTAACTTGTTGCACAATTAATGTGAATTCCCTCAAATTAATCATCTGGACAGATACACAAGAGTTTTATAATTTGATCTGACTAGCGTGCATCAATTTGATTAGTTCTTCCTGAAAAATGTCACAGTATAACGTGAAAAGAAAATATATTTTGACATTGAAAACTGCATCCTCATAATGTTTTTGCAGCAAAAAGGATAATTGAAGATGACACATGGTCACAGCAGGAGGCTCATAATTTATATTCAGCGGCGTTAATTTGAGGGAATTACTTTAATTTAAAGGAAGATTTCGTCTAAACTCTGAATGTCTCTTCTTTGTCTCTCAGGTGAAAACTCAGGAGGCTTCTGTGAGCTCGCCTTCTCTCCTGGTTGGGGTGTCCTGACGCCCCAGACTTCCTCCATCTCCTCCTCTTCCTCCTCTGCAGTCCTGGTACCGGCTCGCCACCAGCGCCCCCTGCAGTCAGCCTTCCTGTAGTGCACCAGCCCCGACTTCCTCCTCCTCCTCTTCTTCATCATCTGCTGTTCTAACAGAAAATGCTGGAAATCCTGTCTATGTTACCTGCTGGAGAAACCTTTCAGTTGAGTTGTGTGAGTCTGGTTGTTTCTGAACGTGAACGACTGTCACTGTGTCGGTGTTGGTAGAACTCTGTCACTGAAGGGTTTTCTCTCATTTATGTGAGAGCAGTCTGAGTTTGACTGAAGTTGGCTCATGATTCAAAGCCTCTGATGAAGCCTTCCTGATTGAAACCAGATTTGAAACAGGTCGGTTCAGTCCAGGTTTGACACGTCTGACCGCAGCAGGTTTTAATGCAGACTTGGTCCGATGCCGTCGAGGCAGATGAACAAAGGAATCTGAATGTGAAATCAAGTCTCAGAGGGAAAATACTCCCTCATCTCGTAATTCATCAGCTCCCGATCAGAAGCCAGCTTTAGCCTCGTACTTCAGCAGGGATTCAAGAGACACAGATCCACTTGATGCCAGCAGGAAAGGGGCTTTAAAAAACGAGCTGAAACCAAACTGCAAAGTGCTTCCTCTCAGCCTCCGTCGAGGCTCGTGTGTGTAGTTAGTGTGTAGAGTAGCTGCATGTTGGTTTGAGCGACCCGTGGAAACAAAGCCATACTCTCAGACGGTAGAGTAGATGTTTCTGTTTTGTCCTAATCTGTCACACAAATGGCCGACTACTGATGACACACGGAGAATACTAGAGCTACCAACAGGCCGTTTGGTCGCGTAGCTGGTAGATTAGTTTTTGTGCATTTACTCACAAATAAAATGTTTGCTCATTGTCCTCCAGACTCCAGAGTTTAACTGTTTGAGTCTTCAGATGTTTAAAGTAATTTGGGTCCAACCCAGTTCTGTTTCCTGCTGAGACATAACCTGCAGTGTTAGAAAGCTTCTGATGAAGCCGCTGTGATGTGACGCAGCATTTTAATAAAGCAGTGTTAATAAAACGAAACACGCACACGTGGGGCGGTTCGTGCGATGCCTTCTGTAAACTATCCGACAATCTGTTTTACATGAAAAGAGTTTTATAGTGAACGGTCCAAAGAGAGAGATGACATTTCATTTTTGTAACCAGAAAGATGGACCACACTTTTATCTTCTTTTTTGTTTTATATATAAATATACGTAAATTCTTTTTGTTGTCTTTATTTTTTACTAAATTTGTGAATCTGTTAAAGTTTCCCTCAAGATGACAATCACTTTAAAAACAAACTAAAACATCTGGATGTTTCCTTCAGAAGCTCTGCAGGATTAATGACGCTCACTGTGCAGATTCACTTGTTATCAGATTTGGGTATTTCACGCTGGCTTCTCCACGTTTTACTTCTGTTGCAGTTTGTCTTGGTTTCTCTGTATAGTTCAGTTTGGCTGTTTTATTTCCTGTGCATGAACTGTGGCTTCACTGCCCTCTAATACTGTTACTGAAATATGCAAATTTCTTTGGGTTACTGTGCAATAATAGCCTTTGTGGTTGCTTTTGTGGATGTTTTGTTTTTTTAGGTCTGGGTGTTAAAGTGCCATGTCACCTGTTTTTAGCTTTGAAGCTGGATTAATTTTAGACAAACTGACTTTTGGATGAATTAGCCAGTTTTTTGACAATCAATTTGAAGCAGTTTTATTGGCCCTCCCAGTTTTATAAACATTATATAAAAAATAAAAGCATTAAAGAGCACTGTAATGATATAGCAATAAGATCAACCAAAGTGAACAACTTGTATGTTGTCAAATCAGGTGTAAATCAATCAAGTTTAGGTATTTTTTGTGTTTTCCCCGCAGGTCAAAGGTCAAACTTAGTGTCTTTCTCGGTGTCTGTGTGGCTTTAGGAGCCACGTCTCATGTATGTACATATTAAAGGGAGTGTGTGCATCGATGCAAGTTTTGTTTTGTTGCTGTTTGAAAAAGATCAGCTGTATTTTTATGCATGTTGTCTTTATTTAAAAAAAAACTGTTTTGGGGTAAAAGAAATGAACCTTTTTTTAATAAAAGGGGACAAAACTTCTGGCTCGTTCGTTTGTCTTTCTTGGATACACCTACATGAAACCTTTTTAGTTCTGTTTCTTTGTTTTGTTTTTCTCGTTCACCCAGAAATCCAGTCGTCATCGCCTCCCTCCATGTTGGTATGAAGTCAGGTGAAGTCTCGTAGTCCACAAACAGAGTTGCAGCTTTCTCCTATGCAACTGAAGTAGTCGGAGACTTGTTTTAATACAGAAAAGCAACCAAAAAAATAATGATAATACTGCAAAACTCCATTCAGACTTTGCCAAATTATCTATCAGCACTTCCTGTTTGCAGTGAACATGTGGATGTACAGACGACTATCACTGGATCACTTTGATACTGAAGAAAACTTAAAACATGATTTTTTTAAGGCAAGTTCTGCACGTGTAAGGAGGGTCTTCTTTTGAGGATTTCTAAGCTGATTTATGGATTCGTCATCTCCTCCCTCCACGCTGATGAGGACAACGAAACATCACCTGACTTTCATCAACATGGGGGAGGAGATGATGACTGAGTTCACATTTTTGTGTGAACTTATCCTTAAAATCACATGATAGTGATGATCTGATCACTAAATGTTCCACGCTGTAAGTGAATAAATATATATCTCTGGGGATAAACACATTTTAATAACTGCATCATCATTATCAGGCTTGTTGTCTGGATCACACCCTTCAATTAAAAAGATAAATAAAACAGTCACTGAACAAAATGGCTGAAATGAACTCAAAAATCAAACACACACTACACAGAGTGGAAACACATAATCAAAGCATGTCGTGATGTTCTCCAGCAGGTGGCAGCAGACTCCAACAAAACACACACACACACACACACACACACACACACATGCAAAATTCAGAATGAAAGAAAATGGACCCTAAATGGATAAAAAGTAGTTTTATTTCTATTTTCACAAGTGTCTCATTTGATGGGTTTGATTGGATTTTGCTTAAAGAAATCATCATTCCAGCTGTGAAGGTGAGTGAAGCTGAAACTAGAGAAAGGAAGAAGATCAGAGTGCTTTCAAAATAAAATGTTTGAACATTGGGAATTAAAGGCTCAGCGGTGTAGAGAAGCCAAATTGTAACCATACAACAGTCGATCAGGGCTGGTAGGGCTGTACATTTTAAGTAATTTCTTTAATCGATTATTAATTAATCTTTAATAATAAATTAAATATGTTGGACATTTTTCCCTTCAGAACTGTTTTAACCTCTGACATGATCTGTGTTTGATGTCAAATCAGAGTTGACTACATTATGAGTCAAAAGAAGAGATAAATTGAACATAAAGTTATTGAATTTACACAAAATAGCACAAAATCACGACTTCATATTTAATAGCGGAGCTCCCGTCTGTCACTGTTCAACAACTGGCACCAAGATCCAACCAACACTGAGGCGACTAAAAGGCTAAAATGTGATAATATCAGTTTGTGTAAAATGTCTTTATGTATTTTTTTAAATGACAAATTACTTGTATTTTAATCAAATGTTTTTTTAACAGTATTTTGTGTTTTATTTGGAATTATTTGAAAAACAAGTTTCTTTAATCCGCCACTATGAGATATCCTCGATGTATTTGTGTCCATCTCTGATTGTAGATTAAGACAATTTCAATCTGAAGAATTCTTAATGGTGATAAATCGATTAATGATTAATTAATGTGGTGAAATTACACCATTAATGGTCCCAGACTTTGGATCTGGTTATATGGTGACATGACATTAGTGTCGTCTTTTCCAGGTTTTAAAGGCTGCGTCACGTTTTTATTTCATTTTTCTGAGTGTCCTTTTAACAATTGAGCCACAACTATAAAGGCTTTTTAATATTAATGTTCCTGATACTTATTTTTTAAATGCCTGGTTTGACATGCATATTGAGATATTTGACTTGATAACTTATAAAGTTATTTCAAGGCCACATTGCCCTCATGTACTGTATACGTGCCTTTATTTCATTATATGTTTAAAACGATTACATGTCAGACCTGTGTCTTATCCTCCACAGTATTAATAAACTGAACACATGAAGGCACCAGGGACATTGCTTGGATTAAAAACAAACAAACAAACAAACAAAAGTCCAACAAACTCTTCAATTGTATTTAGCTTTTTGCGATAAAATGATTTATGATAAGATAAAAAAATAAACAAACAACAAATAAAAAAAAGTTTTGTTGATATTCCAGTTTGAAAAACAGGGATGCTTTTATTTTGTTAACCTCCCGCCGGATGTTGTCTCCACGCTCTTGCTAGCTTGACGTCACCGTGACCGTGTCAGAGTCAGGAAACAACCTGAGCCGTGCCGTGCCGTGCCGCGGCTGCAGTTCAACACAGAGCTCGACCCGGTGTCTCCACACAGAGCTCGGCTCTTTATCTGAGGATGGACGCACGTCTGAAGCGAACATTCACTGTCGGGTAGAAACACCGAGACGGATACAAACGTTCCGAGTTGAGGCGGGAACAGCCTGGAAGCGTCCGTTGGCGGCGGAGGCGGACCTGTCATGGGTGTCACGGTGTTTCTGGGCAGGTAAACGTTAGCAGGTAGCCTGACTAGCAGCGCGGCTAGTCACGCAGCCAGGGAGCTAGCGTAGGTAGCTAGCAGCAGCCGCTACTTACGAACTACCTGATAAGTTGGGTTGTGTGGACTGAGGGCAGCCCAGCATGGATGAATGTAACCCGGTGAACTGTAAACTGCCCGTGTGACCCAGCAACAGCCGCCCTTTTTATTGTCGTCACGGAGGAACGAGTGGCTGCCGGAGCTGCACGCGTGATTGACAGCTTGTCACAACGGGTTTTCCAGATGTGGAGTCAGAACCAGAAGTGTTGCTAGGCTCTGAGTTAGCTCCCCCTCCCACCCCCACACACCTTCAGCCGCAGGACTGGCTGCTGACCAGGAATGGCCGGCTGGAACAAACTCCAGAGTGGACTCTCAACTCAACAGAACCGCATCAACAAGCGATGAATTTCAGTTCGGCAGCGAGGTGTCACTGAGGTCGACACCAAGGCGCACTGACACGTTGCTAACCAGCTAACTGAGGGTTACAGCCAGGAGTGTGAGAGGGGGGGTGACTGTCAGCTGGGCCGAACCCGAGTGTTTTCTACTCTTCAGCGAGGGATGAAGAGGACAGAAAATAAGAACAAGAGGAAACTCTGTAACATGGAGCGGCGTCAGAGCAGCGGAGAGGAGAAGGATGCGGTGAGTACTTGAGTCATGCAGCCAGTGGAAGATTAAAACAGCTGAAACATGGGCCAGATAGCGTCCTTGAGCCAGGATGAGCCTGTCAGCCCACGCACAGGGGCGCACACATACACTGCAAAGTATGCAGCGTGCGAGCAAACCAAACCTCACTGAAAAATATGTGGATTTATGTTAATTTGAGCTTGACTCAGACATCACGCTCATTTTTGTTATTCTCCCTGCACGATAGCTTAAAGGACCATTTTTTACATGCTTCGGTCATTTTACATCAAATCATGTGTTTATTTATTTTTTTGTACTCTGCAATGGAGATTGACTTCCAGTGCATTTCTAGTGAGGGTAATGAGATAGCATGAAATAACATCAGGATTAGTATTGTCACATCATCAGTCCAATTTAGGAGTGTTTTAGTCACATTACAGGCTGATGTTATAAACTGGGTACATCGTGTACAAGTATTTAATGCAACAGTAAAAGGATAATAAAGACATTGTTAGTCTAACACAACTGTCATGACTGCACCTGAGGCAGCAGTTGTGTGTTTGCAGTCCACCTGGATACTGTCGGCCTTTCTGAAAGATTGTGTTCGGGGTGTTGTTGGGGATTCTCCCTCTATCCGTCTCTGATCCTGCATTCCTGCATGGATTATCTGTGCATGGTGTTACCACTGCAACGGCCAGAAGATTTAAGATGTGACTTTTTTCTCGGTCATTGTGTACAGGTGTAATGTGCAGAGGTGTGAGTGCGTCTGTTGGGTTGCTAGGGGAAGCAAATGTAAAGCAGGTCACTGGGGGAGGGTCAAAAGTACACAATGAGAGCTAATCTCAGTTCAGTTAAGTTTATTGTCACTCTGTTGGTTCAGACAACGAGTCTTGATCCCCCGTAGCTGTGGTGCAACATCTTTCACGGTCCGTGAAGATGATGTGTTTATAGTGGCTCAGGAGGAGGGTTTGATTTGGAAGATGAATATTCCCATTTTTCTTTCTGGATGCAGTTGATTTCACTCATTCATTCATTTCATTGTGGTGTGAAAGTCAATGTGCAGAGACTTGGACTTACACGAGTGCTGGCTTAGTCCTGGCAGTGGACATCGTGTCTGCATATAACTGAACACTGTGCGTTGATGCAGATCCAGGTTGTTTCCAAATTATTGCAAGTTGATTTCAACTAAAGATAATTGAGAATGAACGGCCGCATGTACGAAACTCTTCAGGAATCTCACACTCTGCAGCAGACCTCCAGCGTTTATGGAGGAACATTATGTTTTATAGAAGCTCCTAATTCCCGTTTAATTGCAACAATTTTATTAATCTTGGTTTGCAGTGTGCGCAGACATGGTTCTTTTGAATAATAACA
Source organism: Spondyliosoma cantharus (assembly GCA_900302685.1). Lineage (NCBI taxonomy): Eukaryota > Metazoa > Chordata > Actinopteri > Spariformes > Sparidae > Spondyliosoma > Spondyliosoma cantharus. The sequence continues at coordinate 992 of OMLP01036743.1, read as the reverse complement.
GCCACTTCCAAATGTGAAGTCATGGCTGTAGCTCAGTATTTCACATCTCTGCATGAAGTCATGTTCCTGAACCTCTGGACGGCTGATATGACTGACTCTGTCACGCATCATTACCGCACTGCCCTGCCATTTGGGATGTTATGTGAGTAAAGAGGTAAAAATGTAGGCTCATTGATACGATCTGCCTTCAGCTGACACGTTTAAACATTTTCCACTGATTTTAGTGTCCACACTTTGTCCTGGGATCAACTTGACTGGGGAATATTACATTTTCTCTGGCAGGTTTGAGTCAGGGAGGGGAGTGTTGAGTTGGAGGGAGTGTGTTTTATGGTATCATGGGAAGTCAGACAGCTGCTGCTGTTTTATGTGTTTTTGTAGGAAACAGTATGAAATGGAGGATCAGACAGGGTGTTTTCATCCAGTGAGACGTGTCTACCTATTGCTTCCACACTGGAATGATTAGTGATAAATTATGTCCCTGTTATGGTGCTGTAATGCTTCAGGGACTGCCTGCTTCCATTGTGCTGTAAATATGTCCAGTTTTCTTGAAACATTGTATTACAGCAAGGTTTTAATTATAGATGAATTCATTGATTTTGCACTAGATTAAACTGTCCATGGAGAGATTGCCTTGTCCATTGATATATAACTTACTTGACTTTAATTGCAGTTATGTTTTTTTCTTCAACTGAAGGCACACACGCCATCACGTCTGGCTCGTCTAACACATGTAACACACTTCTTCATGTAGGAGAACGTACTGGTGTATCAACACACACAGCAGCTGAGATCAGAACTCGTTCTCTGGCAGCTCTGCTGGTTCTGTTTCACACAGCAGGCTTTAGCTGGTTTCATTCACTGCATTGGGAAATGAATGATGTCATTGTCATTTCCTAACGTGACTGTTTGATGTTGCCAGGGACAGAGCCCAAACACACACACACACACACACACACACACACACACACACACACACACAAACATCCCCTGCA
>OMLP01036742.1:0-21700 GCA_900302685.1 Spondyliosoma cantharus | reverse complement strand
CGCCATCAACTGTCCGGGCGCTGCACTTCCGAGGTCCGCCCCTTGCGTTCTGTCAACATTACGCTGTCAGTTAACATGTAGAAATTCGATTTTTGATATTTGTGTTCTCGATTCAGAATCATCCACGTCTGAATCGAGATGCATCTAAGAATTGATTATTTTTCCCACCCCTGATTTCTGGTTCAAGCAGACTGTGTGACTCAATACAGAGAAATGTTTATATTTTCTGGAAATCAGAAGATTAAATCGCAACGACAATATATCGCCTCATATATGTACTTTTTCACCCCAAATCCAAAGCCACCACCTGTGAGTCTACAGTTGTGGAGATAAATTAGACCTGCATGCAGGACTACAAGGGAGACAGTGAGCAGTAACCAAGTAACTGTCATGTTGTTCTTTTCACAGATATGGGAATGATAATTAAAAATATCATTAACTGCATAGTTTTATATAAAATATATAAAAAATAATACAAGGGCCCAATTAGATTTCTTTTCATGGGGCCCAAAATCCCTGGCGGGGCCCCTGTGTAGAACTGCCAGTTTAAACTACATTCTGCTCTGCGTTAGGGGAACAGCAGGTGTTGGCCTGTCCAGGAGTGAACCGTCCAAAGTTTTGACCTCTACTTAGCTCAGAGCCCCCTGTGAAAAACACATGTTCGTGACCATCATTTCCAAATCCGTGAACCATGACCCCACAGCTTCACGGTACTGAGACACTCATGATATCCAACACCTGAACTTGACCACAATAATATTGACGAGCTTAATGGAGGTCAAAGGATCTCCTGCGCTAACAGGTTTGAATTGGCTTACCACAATCCTTTTCAATAAGCCTCCAAAGCCGCAGCGGAGTCATTAAAAATATACACAGGCGCGGAGCACTGAGGCGAGAATCTTCACTGTATGTGTGCTCTCAAAACATTGATGCTCTCCTCACTTTATTTGGATAGTTTCGCAGCGGGATCCTTGCTTATTTTCACCCATAAGTGCCCGGGCGTAATCAAATCCCAAATGAAATATTTTCTTTGCCGCCAGCACCTTTCTGCCTGACGTTTTCACTCCCAGGGAGCCATCCTGTCAGGCCCCGACTCTCTCTCCAAACCGGGGATTTACGGAAGATTAGGGAAAACTATGTAAATGACACTGCTCCTGAGGAGTCAAGCGAAACGTTAGACCCCAAAAGAGGGAAGCTGGGAAGAAAGCGATGAGAGAGGAGGAGGGGGAGAAAAAAAAAGAGCACATCCTTGGGAATTTCCCTCGGAAATCTGTGGATTATCCCACCGTTTTTAATGAAAGTTGTCAGGATTAAGAACGCCAACAGTCCACTGAGGGCGGTGCTGGGGTTGGGATAAGGACGGAGCGTGGAGGGGAAAAGAAGAAGGAAAGCAGGATAAAGACCAGGAACCTATCGTATTCCAACATCACTTGATGTGAGGTGAAATTTCCATGGAGGGGCTCAGTGATGGGGCTCTTGATTAGAACTGAACGGATGAGGGGAGAATGTGAAAATGGGCACAGTCAGACACTCGCAAAATACTCATCTATCAAACTTGTATCTCGCTAAAATGTCTCTTTTTGCGAGACTCGAAGTTTGAGACTCCAGCGGCCCTCTCAGACATACTGATTAGCTGAAATGCCTCTCATGCCTCCACCCTCCATCCTTCTTTCTCTCTCTCTCTCCCTCTCCCTCTCTCTCTCTCTGTCCGTGATGAGACGGTCACCTCAGTGTCAGCGGTGATGGCTAAGTGGGAGCTTGAGCACTTCCTTAATCAATCCGGGTAATAGAGAGGAGCTCGCCTGCCACACAACCCCACAATCACACGCTCACATAGACACACACACACACACACACACACACACACTCGAAGACCTGTCAGCTCTCATTCTCAGCCATCCCCCACGATGCATTGAGGCATCGAGCGCTCTCTCGCGCACAATGGCAAAGGAGGTAAACAGGTTTGACACATTGCTGTTGATACACCTGCACAGCCAGAGCAGCACATCAAGAATAGATTAGAACAGTGGTGCATGAATTTCGCAAACACACACAGGAAATTATAAAGTGCACATAGCCTGGCAAACACTCAGACGCACACACGCGCACACACACACACACTCCACTGTCAGAGGGATATAGGCAGACAGCTGGGAATGTCACGCATGCACACTCAACAGGCGATCCAATAAAGGAGAGGACACAGCGAGGGCGAATACCTTGATAAGCTGTGGTATGCTTTGCGTAAACACTCGCCCTCCTTTTAAAGCAGAGCACCCCAAACGCGTTGGTCAATGCAAAGCGGCTCTCGGTGCAGTAGTGACTGAGAGGGAGGGGACCGAGACGCCGCCAGCTGCTCATCAATATCACGGCGAGACACGCAGCTGCGCGTGAAAGTGTGCGTGTGTGTGTCCAGTGAATCAAATGAAGATGTTTCCCCCGACAAGGTCTATCACCGCATTCCAGCCCTGCTGTCCACATCCAGCCACATCTGCCCACTTCCCTCAATATAGTTCCTAAATCCCACTCTCCCCCCTCCCGTCTGTCTGTATTCGTAGCTACTTACCGTGCCAACTCATATGTCTCCCAGTCTTTTTCCGCCCTGCTTTGTCTCTGTCTTTACACAAACATCTTTCTCTCCCTCTGTTTGTCTTGCTCCATCCCTCCATCCTTGTTCTAACCCTGCTCTGACCCGGTCCAAATGGCCTCAAGATGTTGCTGCAAGTCATTTGCATTTACTTACATCTCAAGTATGAACACGGCCAAGAAAACCTTGGAGGAAAATATGGACCACATATTGCATGGCAAGAAGTGGCTCGGTGAGGATTGTCTTGTGTGGAGGGCGGGCATACAGGAAAAAGATTTACTCGAAGAAACACTCAAATGTTGCCAACGTTTCCTGAAAGTCCAGTTTTTCTTGCTTCCTTCTCTGTAACTATTTAGCTGCTCTCAGACAACAAGTGATTACAATATGGCATGATGAAAACAGCAAGTTTTGCTAGTTAGTATCAATAAATGCTGCTTATTGTTTCAGATTTTGGAGCTAATGTTGCTCCAGTACTGTTCCTGTACATTGATTGATCTACAGTGATCAAATCGGTTCTCTGATGACGAAGAAGTTTGTGTTCCAGCAGCAATGAGCCGTGCATGTTGATGAGAGTGGCAGCCCCCCTCCCTCTGCTTGCTGCTGCCTTCTTTTAAAAAGAACCCAACAGTCGTACTTCAGTAAAAGTAAAAGCATTGCGTGCCAGTGCCAATTATACCTTATACCTTATATTGTATATGTATATGTATGTACTGCTAAACTATTGGTCGACCGATTTTAAGTCAGGACGATTTGATATTCAGCGCAAATCAGCATCAGAGGGTTTTTTTTTGTCCAATTGCTGCTAAAATAAATCAATTCAAAATGTGCTTCTTTGGCTCTGATGCACCAGGCAATTTTCCAAGTAACAAGGACCTGAAGTTATTAAAAAAAAAGAAAATGAAGTAAAACATATGTTTTCCTCCAAAATGTAGTGCAGTGGAAGTATAAAGTAATAGAAAAATAGAAATACTCAGGAAAACTACAAGTACCTCAAAATTGTACTCAAGCACACTGTTTGAGTAAATGTACTAGGTTACATTCCATCACTGGCCAACGCCACTGCTCATGAGGTACCTGGGGCCAGTGGGAGTTATCATTAGCTGCTAAAACCAGGCCTGAGTTGCCCACTCGTGTCACTAACTTTACCTGTCAGCTTGCATGCTGCCTTCATAAACGAGTATCTAGGTGTTCCGCTGTTTTCTCGCCTATCTGTACGCCGACACGAGCAAGGCTCTTGGCGGGAAATTAACCTGAAAACGAGCTGTAGACAGTCGACATTATCGACATTATACCAGCGTTTCACTACAGTTTTAATGTCTGTATCTGTAGAATATGTCACTGACATGAAGAGAATACACACAACAGGTAAAGGGCGTTTTTTTTTGGTTTTTTTTCCTGTGCGCTCTCTGTTTCTTTCTCTCCCCCTCTTTCTCCCTCCCACGTTCTCGCCCTTTCAACGGTGGTACAGGAAAATCACGTCATCATATTTGTGCTAATTATCAAAGTCAAACTCCAGGAGCCATGCCGCAGCAGCAGCGCAGCCTATGTCAACACAAACACGGGTGTGTGCAGCGGCAGCTCAGTAACAAGCACTAAACAAGCACCCTGTGTGGCCGGCCTGTCAGACATAATGCTAGAACATACATATTAGTTGTCAGTTGGGTTAAAACAGGCCCGACCCAACCCAAATCTGTACTCAGATCAAAGCATGTGCGGGCTCTCCCTGTCCTACTTAAACACGTGTAAGGTCTTCACTTTTATCATCATCCACCTCCTTCTCACAGGTTTCTCACAACGTTACCTCCGGGCTATCAGCAACCTTTTCAGCCTGGATAGGTGAAGCTTTCAGTGCAGACGGACAAAGGTCTAAAGATCTAAGGCCCTGACCAGCTGCCTCTTTTTTTCTCTTTTCTTCTCTGTCAACTTGATTCATGGGACGGCCTTGGTCTAGCTAGAAAATCCACTCCAACGTTCAGTCATAGTTAGATACGATCAGTGAGTTTTTTTGTTTTAATAAGTAATTCAAGATTCAAGATTCAATTAATAAAACACAAGATTGTGTATTGATTGTGTGTAATTGGATATTACTTTGGTTCAAAATACTGACCAAAATTCTAGGATGAACTTGGTTATTGCCCCTCAGAGGGCCCCTGGAAGTGTTCCTTTTACCTACCCTTATATGTGGCCCTGGTTTACAATCCAAGGACAAAGGACTAAGAACACCTCAATTTCTGAGATGGCTTTATCCATTTCAAAATAATAACCTGATTTTCTTCTATTTTACATCAAAATCTCATTAGGTTTACTTCCTGGAAAACAAAGAATCTTGACTGGTGACTTCATCAGGCACTAAAGGTTGCACATAAAAACTCAAATAAAACCATCACAGATTTTGAACACTCCCACCCCTACATCTCACACATCAAATAAAACTGCCTCCCTCTCTGGCTGAATTCCCATTGCTTTACAAGTCCAACAATCCTCCCTTCCTGGTCTATCTTCCCCAGCATTCAGTTTCCAACAGGGAATACACCAAACTGAGGTGTCAAGATGTTTTATTAACTTAGTTTTATCATGGCTTTAGCCAAGTTCCGAAAAACATCCATGCGTGTAGGCCAGAAGGAAAACATCCCCATCGTCCAGCTCCTTTTGGTAGGAAGACTTTCATGCTTGGACTCAAGAATCAATCAAATCAAACAAAAGTCAGTTATTGCAATGTCTCGCTGCTGATTTGACTATTTCTGACTCTCCCTCTCCCCATCATCCTCCCAGTCCACGATCTGCTGTATGCCAGCTTCCCCATTCCCTTTCAAGGGAAGAATTCTTTCCTGTAATCCATCCCAGCTGTGGCAGATTGCACGGCCAATTAAAGGAAAACTGTTTGGCTCGGCCCAAACGAGGTGACCACATGTTGCAGCACGACCTCCCCTCCACTCTGCCTTTATCCCCCCTGGGACCTCACCTCTGAGGGTTCAGGGGTCAGGGAGCGTGTGGGTTCTTCCGCAATGGAGCGAGGAGGAAAACATGGAGACTGCAGACAAACAGGACAATTAGCCCCGGCTCTGACTGAGCGTCTCCCCCAGAACAGCCTCCCTCGAGGTCACCGAGGCTACATCCCGCATCCACACCTACAGAGGACGGCTGTCAATGAGGTGATTTACCCCCCCTGTGCTACCTCTCCTCTCCATGCTGATCATTCCGTGTGTTGTTTTTGTTGGTGGGGGGCGGAAGTGGAAGTTGAAACCACAGGGAAACCACAGAGCTGATGGCGCGGATGGATTTGGACGTTGAATAAAATTCATTTTTGCCGCTCTGATGAGATTACGGTGTTATTGTCTCGGAAAGGTTTGGACACGAGGATGGGTCAGAATGTGAAAGCTGGGGATGGAGTTGAGAGATGGAGGTCAGACATTAGCAAGCAAGGGCGTTCTGTGAGGCTGGTTAAATGAGGTTATAAATTTATAATGACATCGCACAGGGAGAGGAGGGGAACAAAAACACGATAGGAAACAAATGCAGGTCAACAGATGGGACCATTCCTTGCTATTGTCCTTCATGCGTCTCCGATACGTGTGTACCCATGTGTGTGACTGAGTGCGTGCCCATGCCGGTGCCTGCATCCACGTCCACCATGGTTTTTGTTTTCCCTCCTAAGCCCCGTTGGCGTCCCCTCCATCACGTCGGGGGCATGAAATTGAAGCTGGCCACTTTCTTCCCATAATGCAGGGCATAAACAGGAAATCTAATCATGGCTCTACAGCAATGAGAACCCCAATATTGTAAACACACATAAGCTTACAGCATGTATACAGCGAGGACATATATGGGGATAAGGGAAAGTGCCCAGTATAGATTTGCTTCTCTAAGACACTAAAGCATTCCTGCTCACTGAGGTCTGCACAGCATCATGTCGGATAGTAGAAACAGATGCGCTTGATGTAACAATATTCTATACAATACATGCATGGCTCTTAGTATGGAAAACACTTGGGACTCTAATGGCCTCGCAAACACAGGGCAACTACACAAGACGTACACAAAAACATGTAGTTGTGGTGTATGTTTTGTTAAACAAGGTTAGTAAAACACAGTATGAGGATACACAGACCTCATTACTCACTTCCAGCTCACTTTACTCATTTTGGAAGCATTCCTCTGAATTTTAGTCTGTTGGCATGAGGTAAGACGGAGCAGCATGCCAAGTGATTTAGCGCTGGACGCTTTATGAAGCAGTACATCAACTGCAGACAGAACAAGCAATGCTATCAAACATTTGAGAGCCAAGGGCATTCAAAATGGCGGCCGATGCTAATGCTGTATACGGCGTGTCACTCGCGATAAACATACGCCTGCCTGCACTTAAATTTATATGACAACTCAGCCTCCTTTTTTTTTATCGAACAAAGTCAGAGGGGGAAAAGAGAGAAAGCGAGAGGGGGCTGGCAATGGAGTCACAGACAGACAGAACCACCCAAAAGAAAACAGACAGTGTTGCTCTCCCCATTAAGGTTTCAGATTTTGATATGATCCAGAGATGCAAAGTGGTGGCCACTACATCAAACCCAGATCGGTCCTCCCCGGCCTCATTTCTGCAGTCATCTGTGTAATAGCAAGATCAATGTGAATGAAATCAAGCGGCCGTCTCTATTATGACCGTCCTTCTGTTAAATCTCGGACAAAAATGAGAGCAGTTGATCGGACTCTCCCTGGGAACTGCGTAAGGCCAACCGGTTGACGAGCCTGATTCGTTCAGCATGCTTTTAAATTGGAAAATGTCCTCCTTTCATTTCTGAATCCCGGCACGAATGTCAGCACACTCGCTGTTCTTCCTTTTCCCTGATTTTTTTTCCCCTCCCCAGTTCTCTCTCCCCGAACCCATTTTCAATTCCCTCTGCGCGTTGACAGACACTCTCATCTGGATGACCTTGCTTTCTTCCTGTGTTTCCAGGTTTTGGGGGAGGTTGGAGGGGGGTGAAAGGTGAGAGGTCGGCCTTGTGCTTGGTGCTGTCTCGGGCTCTGTCAACACAACCTCTGCTCTGTAATACCATTTCCCCTAGATCTTACTGAAAGTGGAGGTGGGGGATGATGGGGTGCAGCCAAGACAGTCATTAGCTGCACTGTTGCGGGCTGACATACCACAGAGGGAGCGCCTCACATCATACCATTCATACTGAACCTGTATAGAGCATCATGAGGGTTATCAGAGGGAAGTTTATGAACTGTTTTACTGCCATTCACGTACACATAATGCTCACTGATGCATTTTACCAGCACTCATAAAATATTTCAGTGATCATATGATAAAATATAAGTGCAGTTTATGAACAATACATGATTTCGACAGACCAGAAAGTTTATTGGAATGAGTTACTGTATTTCACAGTTCATTTTCAGGCTGCTTTTTCGTTATCGACAAATATGTGACAAATCTGAATATTGAAATACTGAGATCACCTTACTGCAGTGGCATATATCAGAATATTGCTATAGTTTGCACTAATACACATGAAAATGAGACAGACTGTAGCAAGACAGAGTCATCTTATTCACAAATGCACATCAAATACTTAAATAGCCCTCTATTTATCTCAATGACAGAGAGAACAAGGGCTGTCTTCTTTTTTTTTGTTAAACTCTAATTTAATATTAGAGACATTATTTCTAATTTCACTTAATGTAAACTCAAAACTTCCTCAATGATAAATCCAGTATTAGGATAATTTCCAAAAACCTAATAGCCACAATACAGCAAGAGTCGTGTCATACTGACGAAGACGCTTTCGGTTTCTGATACTTTAACTGAAACCACAACGTTTTCTAAAGCTGACCAAACTGCAAGTGTATGACAAAGGTCCAGTTTGCCTGTTGGTACGCTGCAACCGTCGTGTCATTTTAGTAGCAGTGATATGTGTCTGTTTGGAAGTCGTTGGCAATCGAGCTATTGATTCTCCGCGTATGAGGATGTGTTGCGTTTTGGCGTAGCTTTTTATTTGAACCGCGTTGCACCCACATACAGAATATTGAACTTGTCACCTTATTGCACAAACACATATAAGTATAGTGAAAAAAAGTTCTTAGATGATAGTTAGTGTGGTCACTTTGGCATCAAAACTAAAAGTATGTGACACTGCATGTTCTTACCCTTAGCCGAAAAAAACATTGTTGAATAGATCAGTTGAGAGTTAAAATCTAATGTAATCTAAGGTTGATATTAAGTCTTTATAGAAAGGCTATTCTAAGAAACTTTGCATTGCTTGACCCTCTTTAAACGCATGATCCTGGTGTCCATTACCCATAACACGTCCAAAATGTGAAAGCTATCAGAATCCCTCAGTAATATAACCCAAGCCTAGGAGAGTCTCATAAGGTTTTCAAAATCGTCCCTTGCCTGAAGTTTGACCTTTCACCTCTTAACTACCTCCTGTTTGGCCCTCCGTGTCTTTTCAATTAGACATCAAAAACAGTATTGGTAGAGTCAGGCCTTCACACGTCCCTACCGTCCACTCTGACCCCAGTGCTCGATTCAAGGCATTTTATGATCTGTTCAATACCCTGTGATCAATGATACTTAACCGTTTTTCGCAAAGCAGCCTTCCTCTAACAGGTCAATGGTCACAGTGATTATGAGCATGCCATGAGTGCCCCACCCCCCCCGGTAATCCCCAGTATTTCTCTTTGACCCCGCCCACCCAAATATCCCGCAAGGTGCTAGGAGCCGCCTGTCATTATGATTGATTGTCCCTAAATACAGCAAGGCCCGATCAGTGGTTGGTTTCCGTGGTAACTCACAGCGGGCCGTGTGTGTGTTTGTGTATGTGTCTGTGGTCTTTATTAAGATTGGTGGTTCTCATATACACGAGTCTCGCCCTTACAACCCTTCTCCGTATAGGATACCCTGTAAACCCAAATATTGGTTCGTCATCTGCTGCCAGTGTGTGCCTGGGTGTGTGTTTGTGGGTGAGCGGCTGGGTGTGTGAGCAGGAGTGTGTGTTTTCTCTGTCTCAGAGTGTGAGAGAGAAAGACGAGGTCTCAGCAATAAGCGACAGAAGGGAATATGTTTTCCTTTCCACTGCCAGGAGAATGGAAAAATCTGGGGTCTAATGACTATCCATGAAATGAGAGTTAAACCATAATAATCATTAGGGTGTTGCCACACACACTCACACACATGCACACACTCACATATGTATACATGAAAAGAGGCACTACTTATCACCAGCTGCGTTGTCCTTACCCATATTTCCCCTGTGAGAACACCCTTACGAAAACGTTTTTCACAATTTCACATATGAACTAAAAATCGAAACATGAAAGAAAGTAATCTCACGTGTGAACTGAACATTTTCACAAGTGATTGGCTTTTTTTCACATATGAAAAACCTCCACATGAGATTTATATAATAATAAAAAAAAAAAAAAAAACACTTTGTTAGGGTTCGGAAAACATCAGACTTTTGGCGGAAATATTGGTTGCCAGAACCACAGCTGGAGAAGTCCTTACTTTTCATCAAAAACATCCTCTGTCATAAACAGAGCTCCGAATTGTTCCGAGGTCTCGTTAAAAAACAGTGGTTTCACACTTACAAATGTTGAAATGCTGTTTCAAACACGCGTCGCCTGTAACTCCGCCGCCTCCCCTTCAACTTCCAGACATGAAAGCCGGGTCATAATGTTGCAATCTGAACATGATATTGCTCATTTTGTTGAAATGTCAGTATGGTAGGTTGCGTCTGACATGTACAAATTTGAACGCATCGGTGTATAGCGGAAATGTTATCTGCCAACATTCTATCCTGGTGACTGGGCTGTGCTTTCAGGAGATTGACTGTTGTCACACATAGAAAATAAAATAATGTCATATGTGAATGGGGCATTAAAAAAAAACAAAAAAAGTGATTCGTGTTTTTTCACATATGACTGAGACCATGTGGGAAAATGAAACTGAATAACATAAGATCATTGTAAGACAACTAAGGTTTATTTAGGACACAAAGTCAAACCAAACAAGCACGTTTGTTCACACGTGTAATAATAGATTTGTGTTCGTGTCCGTGTTTTTCTTTGCACTGGCTGTTGAGGCAGCGGCGTTTGGACAGTTGAAGTGCTCCTTTGTGGTCTGATCCTCCATTTTAAGAGATGAGCACTAATGACCGCTGAGCCACCAGCCTGACAGGCAGCGGTGGGATGCATGCAGCTCAGCAGCCCTCCCCATCTCAGAAACACCACAGTATTATCAGGTCGTTTGGTCTGTTGTGTCCTGGACTCTCTCTGTTCATATTTGACGTCTGTTTTACTGCCTCTTCTCTTATCTGCTGCCATGAAAGCTGGTGGTCCCCAGGGTGAATTCACATGGGTTTGATAGCGTAGTTCGATATGTCTGTCTGTCTGTCTGTCTGTCTGTCTTTCCCTCCGTCTCTTTTTAGTCTCTTGTTTCATCGCAGCTGTCCACTTTTCACCCCCTCATTCTCTCTGTACCCCCGCCTGCTTGTCTCTCTGTCATTTTAACCTTCACTCTCTGTCTGTCTGTGCTTGTCAGTCGTTCCCCTCCTCTCTACTTTTTGCTTTCATCATGGCTCTGTTTTCCTGCCGAGGTGAGTGTTGATAGCTCCCATATTTTCTCCCAGACCCCCTTTTTCTTCTCGTCCTCCCTGCCCCGTGTCTTCCCATCATCCCTCGTTCCCTCGCCTGTTCCAAATCAGACAACACATCATAGCCAGAAAGGCGGTTTTCACAAGGACACAGCACACTGCCAGAGAATGTTTTTTTTTTTTTTTTCTGTGCTATCATCATGCCGCTGTCATTATCTAGGGCCATTTTCAGGTCAGCTGGGGATGACACATTTCACTTATACGACACCACTGAATAGTTGAAAATATGTTTGGGAGGTATGACAGTGTATACCATGAGATGACGGGAATTTGTCAACCATCAGTGAAGTTTGCAATATAGCTATTCCAGTTTATTGCAGCTATATGAAACGAGTGGGGTGTCTTTATGTAAGTCTTGGATCTCCAGGATAATTGCATGAAAACGTATACAATGCATCCCTACAATACAACTCTGAGATCATCTAAGTGACCTGTTTATATATGCATGATGCTGCACACTTGTATCTACTGTTTATATCGTGTCTAGTCAGGGTTCTCAGTATACTTATTATTGGCATTAACATCTCTAAATTGTATGTGTTAGTTGCAAACGTTTCCTTAAGGATCCATTTGTATGGACCTACTTTATGTGTTGTATAGTCTCGATAGAGTGGAGGGAAATTGTATTTTTGTCACTTAATGTTTAGACATGAGCAGGATTCTATTTTGTGAAACCTGTTCATCATGAAGGTTCATATTTATCTGTTGATGCTGTTATGTGATAATTTTGCTCTGCATTTATGCTTGTGGATGTTCAAGCTACATGTATGATATGGGATTTTTACTTTCATATGGGACACTGATGTTTGTTATTCATGTTTTGGGATTGTGTGCCTCGCAAGATCCAAAAAGGAATCACCACTGGAGAAGGACTCCTCAGCTTCTGTCAACACTTTACTGACAGCATAAGCAACTCCCGGCTTGATCATCATTATCAATACTAACCCTGTAGTCACAGACAGAAGAGTAGTTGAGGCATGGTATGCAGCTTCATGTAAAATTCTCTATGGTAGTTTCAACACTTGGACCAGAAACTCTTGTTATCACACTAGTAACAATGAGAGGAACGGTCACCACCTGAAGCATCATGAGTATCTCTCCTGGACATATATAGGGACATAGATCTTGAGAATGAAGCCCAGAGCAACACCCAGGCCAACAACAGTCAGAACAGTATGTGCTACCAGAATTGTTGTTTTCCTCAGTAGCAGTATTCTCCATTTAATGGCACTCAGTAGTATTAAACAGTCTCTGCATTCTCTCTTATCTTCATATTTCATATGGGTAGTTTTGGGAATTTTTTCTTTGGCATGACCAGGTGGTGCCACTGAAAATCTTGGGATGCCAACCATGCCAAACTATTAGGAAAAATATATTTCTTTTATTGATTATAGATTTACTCTGAATGAAAAGTACCTTATGTTAAACAAACACAAACTGTTTTAAATTCCAGTACTGAAATGTTGCAAATCAATGTATTTAAAGTTAGACTGTGTTGGGGAAAATCAAACATCACTAAATGGGTATTTTAAATTCCTTACAAAACAACAAATTCATAGTTTGATGTTTTTCTGAAGTATGATTTTCACCTTGCTGAGAGTTACATGTGATGCATGCAACCCCATGCAAAGCATTTTGCTTCAGCTTTTGTAAGGATTAAACAAATGAGATGTAAAGTGTTGATGTGTGAGCTTTAGAAAGGCTGATAGGCACACATTTTTTAAAAACTTTGGAATGAGCCTGGCTAGCTGTTTTCCACGTCATCAGTCTTTAGGCTGATCTTATTTCACCTCTGTCAGTACCCCTATATTAATCAAACACTTACTTATTATGGAGAGCTAATGTAAGTGTAATAACTAGATTTCCCAGAATGATGTAGTATTATGTTTCATAGAGAGTTTGACAAGGCGTGTCTCTTGTTTATTAAGTGCTTTCAGTTGTATTTATATGATAAAGTCATCATAATTTTGCATCTTTCCGCTCCAAACACACATCAACAGACAAAAATATTGATACAAAATTCCAAGCCAACAGCAGCAGTGACATGTTATGGTTAGAGATTATTCAGTGTGAGTCAAAGTGGCCACAGACGTTTCTTATTTTGATCTTTATTCCCTATTGAATTGTAAAACACACATTTCATATATTGCTTTTTATTTGTGCAGAATCTGATGCCATGTTGGGTATCAGGCATTTCATGTCAACACAAACAGTATCCAAGTATATCAAATAAAATGTGAAACCTAATCAGTTAAGGAGTCTTGTTATATATGCAGCAGTGTTGCCTTTCGTCTCCCCTAAACATGACTGCCAACATCCAGCAGCATCATTGATGTAGAGGCTGCGATGTACTTGGCCGGGATCCATCATTATTCTTGGATAAGCGACCGTTCCTGACTGGACATCCACGCTCTTGTTTCTCCAAGATGCCAGGAGTAATGTCAACAGGGCGCTTCAGCCAGAGAGAACATACATTCCCTGTGTGCCCATGTCTGTCTGCTGCAGCCAGGGCTTGAGTTACACTCCTCTCTCCAACCTACAGCCAGGAAAAACAAATGACATCCTTTTTTTAAAGTTTGGAATCCAGGGCAAAATTTCTTCCCCCTTATTCTCTCCCGGTTTTGGATCGTGATAGATCCATCAACGTCAGCCTCGAAGCTTGCGCCAATTGTTCTGCCCTGGCCATAATTTGATGGCTTCCATATGAGTGGGTATCCTCTTATATTATAATGGGAACTGCAATCAGGATCAGTGTGTGAATGGTGGCTGACATCCTGCCATAAAGCACACTGGAGCAGATGCTCGCAGGCCCTGGCATGCACAGACTGAGAAGCGCACACACACACTGAAAAACCGAACGCGTGCATGGCTGTACGCGTCTAGATTTGAGTAGATCCAGACAATACTTTTCACACACACAGACCGAGCACACGCCCTGCGCCGCTGTTACCGTTGTCATTCTTCATCCCATATCATTGGTGCGGCATCAGTGGTGGTTTGGGCCTTCAGGACAGGGATAATTCTGGAGACAGCACTTTCACAGCGAGGTAAAATGGCCCTGTCGCTCCCAATCCCCGATCAAATCCATCAGCTCGGTCGCTCCCGTCACCAAAAGAAACCGAGGAAACAGACGGGCGGCGATCAACTTGGCAGGCACCTAGAATAATTTGGAAAACGTCACAGAGCCCAAAACTATTGTAAAAATAGATTCCTTAACAGTGTAACACTGAAGAAAGAAAAGCCATAAGTAGGAGCTATTGAAAGCATAATGAAAAATAATACACTGTGGGAACGGAAAGCCTGAATCCTGAAGGGTTATTAAATTGTGGCAGTTGCGAAATGACTAAACAGTGTAACCATACAAACTGTACCAAGAGAAGGTCAGCTGTGTATTATAAAGAAACTCAAGTGAGAAAGATTCTGGACGCAGTTTAGCAACACGCTCACATAAACAAGCAGGAGACTGTTTTAGTTTCAGATTAAATGCCAACACACTGAACACAGCAATAATCAACGTAACTCTGAGCTGAGAGAAGTGCAAGACCCCAATCCAACGGTGGCCATTTTAACATTTGGAGAGCAAAAGAGCTGAGCCTGCCAATGTTTTATACCAAGGTGCATAAGAGAGACGTCCGGTTTGAACACTGCATACTTCTCTTACCTTATTTATTGTCGATTGAATCTGCATTCTTATATCTTCCATTGTGATTGAAATATTCAAATCTATTTTCAATAAAAGTTCATCAATCTCAATTATTCTGTATATTCCATAGCTCAAGGTACAAGGGATATAGGCAAAACTACTATTTATATCTCATTATGTCACAGAATTTTTCACAGTATATTCACACATACTGATCTCTATTTATACTCCAAATGACAAATACAAATAATAGAAGACACAAATGATAAAACAAATAATTTATTTAAACCCTGTCTTCAAGAAAAGATAAAAGGCAGATCAATAGTGAGTGTGACTCAAAGCTGTGTAACTGTAAATGGCCCAGGTGCAAATTAAAAGCAAAGAGAGAATGTGAAAAGTCAGAAATGCATATTGAATTGATTTTCTTTCAAAAGTGTCTGTGCTTATCATAATGGGACGAGGCTCAGATGAACGCTCAGTTGGTTTGAAGTGCCTGCGATGAAAAATGAGAAGCTGTTGACGAAAAATGCGAAAAGCTCTCTCAGCCATTTGCATCTACTTTTGGGATGGTTTGAATGGAGGGAATATTAATGTTAAAAGTCAGATGGGTATTTTTTTTGGCATCAGTTCACAGTGCATTGTTTGTGCGTATCAAAATAATGATATTTTTTTTTACACCTCTTGTACTAACACTGGCTGCTCAGAAAAGCATTGCACATTTACATCTATTTCAGTTATTGTAATAAATGATAGACAAACAATAGACCGAAATGATTTGATAAAATGGAGACGTAAACACAAAAAAAATCAAAAGGCGAATCAAAAAGCAAAGGTGCACTAATGGTGTGAACACAAAAGCAATAGCAGAAAGCGTATAACTGATCACAGACAGATAAAACAAGTCAGCGCAGGTCCACAAACTATCATCCAGCGGAGGGAGGGGGAGTGGAACAATCCCAGCGAAACAAAACAAAGAAGACTCAACATTTCCAGTGAATGTGAATGTTTGTCTGATTAGATACACAATGTTTAACCGGAGTGATTTTAATATGAAATGGCCTCATGCAAACTCTGCAGCACCAAATCTGAGGTCAAAGAATGCTGTTCAACATGAATCTGTGCTATCAGAATGCATTCATTCAGTCTGTCACACTAGTCCAGGGTAGGTCTTTGTTAACACTGTGTATCTGACATCTGTCTGGTCAGGTCGACCTGAGGCTCTCACATGGGGGACCTGCCGTGTCTCCCTTACACACCACTAAATCTGGGCCATAATCACACCCTAATTCACACACTCATAAATCTTCTCCCCCAGGCTCTGATGTCAGCCATGTCCACAGATGAACACACACACACACACGCACACACACACACACGTATAGTGTTCATCATAAACTACTGCGGGAGGATATTTTTAACAATTCATTTCAATGCCTTTCCCAGTGCCAAAGTTTGGGCCCTTTGAAGTTCGAGTGGAAGTGCAAGAGAGAGCTAGTTTAATTTCACTTCAGTCGAAAGGCTGCCAAGGACCACGAGGAACTTTCAAAAGCATTCAGACAGCTATAAAATTAAGCCCTGCTAAAAAACACAACATAATGAAAAAGGGGGTTTTCAGAAAAAAAGAAAAAAAAAAAAAAAAAAGATCATGTTCAAGTGCTTTCTACATGGGAAGTTAAAAGAGAATGTTCAGGGGCTGGATAGCGTTTCACATTCATCTGTTTACAGTTGCCTGTGAGGATGCAGAATATAGCCTGGCACACTTTGGAAAATCAAGAACAGATCCATCGCAAAGAGCAAGTTAGGACATAGTGACAGTAGAGTTCAACTTTGGGGATAATGAATTATGGCATTTCTTACTCTTCAGTCGCTTTGAAACAATATCCAATCAGCCTTTCTCTTTCTACTTCGGCTTTGAGGGATGAAAGGTCGAAAAGAGCGAGATGTGATATATGGGACGGGCTGTGACAGATGTATACAGAGATGAGCACAGAAACGAAGAGAAAGTAAAGCTCCAAGAGGGATCTTAGGAAATACTCGGTTCACCCCAAAATTCAATCAATCTCCAGAACATTCATTAAGATGTATAATGTTGTACTTGATTTACCACTTTGGCAAAGCAGTTGTTTCTTTTTCAGACTACATTGTAATGGTTTATAATCTTTTTATTGAAAACGTGTATCAGACTTTATTCCCCCAGCAAATGTCCCAACATAGCTTAGCAACTGTAACTAGGTATGGCTGGACTGTCATAACTTTTTGCACATTTGCCTTCCTGTAATCTGTCCAAAACCAAAAACACTGGAGCAAAAGTGTGAGTAATACATTTAACAGCCAGTATGTCATTTCTGCTGCTCTGCTTCCCTTAATTGAAACAAAACTAAAGTTGCAAGTAGGGTGGAATGATGGGAGTTTTTGTATTCCTCAGGTTGGATGGTTGAAAGACGCCGTGGGCAGCGCTGATCTCAAAGTCTGCTGCCCTTCTCCATTGCTGATGAATGTCATAGGTATATGATATACTTTTTCATCTACATGCGCAGCCCATAACATAAATACATGTTTCTTCATGATACAACATCATATTGAGTCTTTCAAAATTACAATATTTGTATCCATCACAAAGTCTGCCCTGGTGCAATTTTGATCCAATTCAATTCATTCGAGTGCGATCGATATGAGACACACTCAGTTACAGTCATATCTACCTGTCATGTTTAGGAAGGAGGTGAGATTGGAATGACTAGGAGACACAGACTTTCAAAATAAAGGCGTATCTTAAAGATGATGACATTGATCAATGTTTTCACTTCTCATCACTCAATCGATTTATCAACCCATTTGATGAATCGTTACGCCCCTACTGCAAACTGCATATGTCAATGCAAGAATGAGAGGCATAGCAAGAGTAACTCAGCCGGAGCAAACTGAACAGTAAGTTCAGCCTTATATTTCAGACGTCAAGAAGAAGAAAAATGGATTGGGAAACATACAGAACAACAAAGTAGATGACATAAAGTAATTACAAACATCGCTGAAAATGTGCTGTATGCACAATGTCATCCATCACGGTTGTACGATTAAACTGTTACCAAATGTAGGAGAGGAGAGAGCATCATCTGTGAGTGATGTAGAGAGGAGAAAATACGAGAGAATGAAACCTAAGAGGAGAGGGGTCCTCCTCCTCCTCCTCCTCCTCCTCCTCCTCCCATCGGTCTCCAGCACATTAATTGAGTTTGGATGGATTGGAGATCGATGGCGGGGAGGCCCCTCGATAGCTCAGCGGTAAGAGGGATTAAAATTTGAAATCAATTAGTTTTGTGTCTGCAAACCCTTACCTCTGCGGGAAGAGAAAATCAATTAAGGAAATTAAAAGTTGAAGCAGCGACAAGAAAGTCATTTTCAACGAGCTTCTCCGCTTTCATCTCAGCCGGGGCTAGGGGGCTGAGTGGCACTGAGGATCAGATGGTGCCTTTATCTCAAGTCCTTAGAAGAGGCTCAGCCCCGTGGAGAGATTCAAGGGTGGTATCTGCCCTTTGAACCTTTGACCTCTGAAGTGAGGGACTCCCAGGCACACCTGGCTCACTGTGCTGCTTGGAACACACACAAAGACACACTGAGTTAAAGGGAGTCCATGGCATCAAGTGTGTTTATTTCAAGTAAAGCAAGCTAAGCGCTGCAGTTTTCAACCTTTGCCATAAAAGATAATATAACTCTATTTCAATCTGTACAAAAGCAACTGGAGATCTCGTACATCAAACTCAGACTTCAAGCTCTGGAGGCTTTGGAGCCACATAATCAAACAATCCTCTGGAAGCCCTCTCTTACGGTATAGAAATGTATATTTATTTTTTTTATCTCACACAGACCGCATACGTTGAGGGCGTTTGTTGTCAAAAATCAGCGTTCCAGCTCCTCAATAGCTCCTAATCGCTTAAGAGAGAGGCAGACTCGCAGCGATAAAAGTGCAGATAGATGCTGGGTGCAGAGACAGAGAGGTGAGAGGTAAGGAGACAGAGAGTCTCTTTGAAGATGTTCTGCCCGGTAACAGACCACACAGTGCAGTCAGTGCAATCATCGTCCTCTCGGCAGGGAATCATCACCGGGGGGTCAGAGGTCAGCCACCGAGCAAACAGCAACAGCAGTAGATGCAAGGTGGAGGTGAAAGACAGCACTATAGGATGACCTCAGCTGGTGTACAATGTACACACACACACAGATGCACAGATGCAAGTACAAAAATGAAACTACTCCCATTTATTTAGTTTTAATTTAATCAAAAGTGATTTGATTTTGATTTTTGATTTTTTTTGTGTGTGTCTGTTTTTTCCTGTAACAGAACAGTTGAACAAACAAAATCGTAACAAGCACATCACACATGGAAATAGACCAAAGATCTGATGGATTACTGGGATATCTCCATCCACCATCCATGTCCATGCATCAGTATTGATAGTTATTCATGCCTCCCTATGCCAAAAAAAATCTGAACCATTCCTTCAGCCATTTTCAAGAAACAATGAGCATTTTTTTTAAGGCTAGCACCATGTTTCAACAATTACATTATCCTTATTATAAAGACAGTACGCTTAAACAGAATTCACCCTAATAGATACATTTACATTAAGTCTTTCTTCCTGTAAAACACTAAGCCTACTCATATTCTTTTGTCAATATAACATCACCACTGCGTCCACATTCGCCTTAAAGAGAAGGGCATCATCATATCACCAGCTGCAAGAGCTCGCTTTTCATAACTCAAGCATATAGTATTTTCAACAGCTTCTCACTCCTTTGTCATCGATGGTCATCATGGTATCTTGGTCAGTGGCCCTAAACCTTCAATGTATTTTTAAATCAATTTGGGATCATGGGGCATCCAGGGACTGTATTGAGCCGTTTTATATGTGTTTGCTTTACGTTTTACGTCCCCAGTTACTTCAGTTGTTCAGAAGAATGCTGCAATGCTGTTTTGCTGTAAAGATCCAGAAATGTTATGTGGACTGTAAAAACCTCACCAGACTTTCCATCATCATGAGGATGAGTAGATGACTGACGCCGCTTTGTGGACGGGCCGAACAGACCTGGGACCAAACACTTGTACAACTGGCGCATCCTAGATGACCAGGAGACATAAATAAATAACTATATCTATTATAACTTTATTTCTAATGAATCAAATAATCATGTAAATATGCAATAAATATGCTGTGCCCCCCTCCTCTTTACTCTGTACACAGCGGACTTCTGCTACACCTCTGAAACGTGCCACATCCAGAAGTTCGCAGATGACACGGCCATCATGGGGTTTATCAGATACGATGAAGAGGACGAATATAGGGGTCTGGTGAGGAACTTTGTTGTCTGATGCCACAAAAATGACCTGCAGCTCAACTCAAAGACCAAAGAACTGGTCATCGACTTTGGGAGGGACAGACCCAGACCCAGACCACTTCTGTTAGGAGCAGAGGAGGTGGAGGTCGTGGAGACCTATAAATATCTTGGGCTGTGGCTGGACAACAGAGCAACACTAAGCAGCTGTACAAGAAGGCTCAGAGCAGGTTGTACTTCCTGAGGAGGCTACGGTCATTCAACATCTGCAGGAAGCTCCTGTAGATGTTCTACCAGTCTGTGGTCGCCAGCGTTCTTTCCTACGCTGTGGTGTGCTGGGGCGGGAGCATGTCACAGGAAGAACTTTCCAGGTTGGAAAAGCTGGTCAGGCGGGCCGCCTCGGTGGTCGGCATGAAGCTGGACCCTCTGGTGACAGATGCAGGGCATTCTGGACAATGCCAACCACCCTCTGCACACTGTCATCAGCAGCCGGAGCTCCTCCCAAAGAGCCGGACAAACAGACTGAAGAACTCCTTTGTCCCCCGCGCCATCAAACTGTATAACTCCTCACTGGGGGGGAGGAAGGCGAACAGATGAACAGAGAGACTGAAGGACTTTTACAATGTGCAATAAATCATAACCATATCAGATACTGTGTATCTGTGTACAGTTTTATATTTTATATATTATATACACACACGTATACATTTATTTCTATTTCTACAGTGTTTTCTTTTTATATTTATTTACTTCTATGTATATCTGTTTTACTGTATATGTGTGTAACAGTTCTGTGTGTGTGACATGGAACTTCAATTTCCCGGAGGGAACCTCCCAAAAGGATCAATAAAGTCTTCTAAGTCTTCTAAGTCTAAGTCTAAAAAGAAAATCTTTTTCTAAAATGAAGACAAAAACAATTCATATGAAACTCCAGACCAATCACAACAGTCCATTTAAAGCTGACCTAGCCCTGTACCCTACACACACAAGTCACGGTATAGAGGTTGTCAGACTGTGTGTGATTCCATGAATGCAAAAGCAATCCCGCTGGGGATGGAGGAGGACGGGAGGTGAAGCTCAAAATATACCTGCCTCATTTCATCGACTCCATGTTGCCTTAAAAGCATCTATAGACCGATTCTGTTGAGAAAGGCTTTTGAATTGACAGCACAATACGCCCCTCTCTCTCTCTCCTGTTAAAAGCCTATGTAGCTCACCCAGCATTCGATCTCTCTCTCTCTCTCTCTCTCTCTCTCTCTCTCTCTCTCGCCCTACAATTAACGCAAACAAATGATCAAGCAGTCAGATCATTCAAACGAGATGGTATCACCTTAAACATGATTAAAATGTCAGCGAAAATGAATGTGTTAGTCTGCACGATCCACGGCACGTAAATAAACACGATAGATATGATGTTTCATTCTCGAATTATTTGAACAACACACTGTACTCATGTGTGCTGCTTGTTATAAATATGACCTGTCACAGCTAAATAAT
>OMLP01036741.1:10528-26669 GCA_900302685.1 Spondyliosoma cantharus | reverse complement strand
CTTTGAAGCGCTGTCTGCTGCATCCGAAGTTGCGCTCTTTCACTGAGCGTGCATTTTTCCACCGCGCCGCAGCTCTCCGGAACAAGTGGTGTAATTGAAGGTATGCTACAAGGACTTCCTCGTATACTTTGTCTTTCAGTGTGCAATTATTTTTGGGTATGTACAACACGCTGGAAAAGGGAAATCAATCTTGATAAACTGTGGTGTAGTGAGATCAATTCATCAAACCGATTCATGACATTAGCCTGCAGAGCCAACACGTGTAATTGCCGCGCCTGGGAAAAAAAATAAATAAAAAAATCCCCCCTGAGCTCTCCTTCCGCTAGATTAACCCCTACCACTTACCAGTCCGCATCTCCACACTCAACAGTCACGAAGATTTAATTTATGCAGCACAAACATTTATCAGTTAGTGAATTGATTAGCGACTGTCTCAACGGCTTAGTCACAGTCACAGCACCGTCGGTCTTCTTGGACAACACTCCTTTGCTGTTTAACTAACTGCATCAACCCAAATGAGAACATACACAGATCAGCACCCCTGATCCTCGTGAGCCAATGGAAACACTGAGGGATGCGTCACTCAGAGTGTTTTTGCTCTTGATGAATCTCCAAATGCTCGACCTTTACATGGCAGAGAGTCAATGACGTGAGATCAGATTTGCAGCTGCATCCACAATAACCCCCATATCACCTCCATGGCTCCATTCGCTCTAGCCCCGTTACTTGAATAAAATGTTCACGTGGAAGGTGTACAATTTATTTTGTTCTCGCTTTATACTTATTTGTCACACACTCTCTTTTTGTTTACCTTCCCTTGTTACTTTTAGGTAGTTGCAACAAGTGAACTTCCCCAGTGGGGGGTCAATACATTTTAAATGTATCTTTTCTTGTACTTTTAATTGGGACGCACAAAAGCAAACACGCTCTTGCACAGAAACACGTTATTAAAAAGACTGAACGTTGTCTCCATTCCTCCTTCTCTTCTTGCCCTTGTGATGAACTTGGATCATAGTTTTGCTTTCAGATATGTTCTGTCTGTCCTCTGGAAAAAAAAAGTGCGCTGCCAATGCCAACGCATTCCCAACAGGCTGTCTCTCTGGTGTCTATCTCTCTCGCACACATCAATATGACTCTGTCTCTCGTTCTCTCCCTCTTTTGTCTCTCCTCCCCTCTCACCCGGCAACCCCCTCTGGCGGCAGCATCGTTTCTTTTTTTTGTTCAGCAGTAAGTGTGCTTCTGGCCTTTGTTGTGTCAAAGTGTTGCCAACTGTCTCCAGGCCGCTGGCTATCTGTTCCCTGTGTCCACCCACGGTGTCCCTCTTGCTCTTGTTGTCTTTTCTCTGTTTTTTGATCCTCTCTGTCATCCTCGCTCTTCGTTTTTTTTCTTCTTCTGTCATTTACCGTCCTCTACCGTACATGGCTTTTTTTCTACTGTTCTGTTCTGTTCTTCATTCATTCCTCTCATCTTGCCTCCTTCTCTGCCTCACAGGATCCCCTCACAATGAAAGGGCTTGAACACAGATGCATTTGTAAAATCAGGGGACTGCAGGCAATAAGCTGTGGCGTGCATGTGGAGGCATGAGGGTGAGTGTCTTAAGTTATTTATTTGTTTTATTTGAAGCAAATAAGTCTGGGAACAACACTTGACAGACAAAAAGATCACAGCCCATCACAGTCAGAGCCACATTTAATGAATAGACATTCAAGGAGGCGCAAACTAAACATGATTTAAATGTGTTCATTGCTGCTATATCACAGCGGCGGGGACAGGCGCTCTTTGCTCAAAAGAAAAGGACCTGTTCACCGGAGCACTGATGTAGTTGTTTCTCCTGATTGCCTCAGCCTGCCTGTCTGAACTGTCGCTATGATATCCTCCAGGCAGGCATCACGAATGCGGACAGAAACATTTGGTGTCAAACTGGTAACCTAGAAAACCACACATCTCTGTCCTGAAGATGGCAGGTCGTAAATATCAGCTGTCAAGCTGGGTAAGTTGTTTCCAAAAGGTCAACGTATGTGGAAAAGCTCAGACACGTCAGAAACGTCAGTTTTACAGTTTGGTGGACGTCAAAGAATGCACATGTGCATTTCACTGATCCCTGTGAAATGACTCGAGAAAGCAAGTTCCCAGGACTTGTGGTCGGGAATGCTGCCTGTTTAGAGGCTGACGCTCGAAAACTTTGAATAATGTCCAGGTTTGTTGAAAAGCTAAAGGCCAAAATAAAGTGGTGGCTTTAATTTATTTGAAGTCTCGTCTGAAGAGAATGAACGCTTACCTAATAGTCGGATGAGATTGAAGGATCGAAAACAGAATATAAGCTGTGAGCCAAACTGCAGTGAGAATGAATCAAATACTCTGAATGGGACTGAAAAGTTAAATAAATGTCAATGTATCAACAATTGGGAACATTTGGATATTTAAATGGAGTTTCTGGCTTGAATGAATGAAGTGATAATAGTTGAATATAGTTCAAATGTTGGGAAATAAACTGTGTGTGTGTGTGTGTGTGCATGGGAGTGTGCACATGCATTTTGGGCTGTGTATGTGTGTGTACATGTGTGGTCATGTGTGCATGCTTGACTACATTTGTGTCTGCGTGTGTGTGTGTGTGTGTGTGTGTGTGTGTGTGTGTGTGTGTCACTGTGTGTATTAACCTGACTTGTTGATAAATCTGTCTCTCTCTGCGTTGGCCCACTTGTTGGTCATGGTCATACTATCATACATATCCCTCAAAAACAATAACTGCTCTCACTCAAATAATGAAGTGGTAGAAACTATGAGAGTTTTTCCACAAATCTTTGCATGTAGATTTGGTCAAAACTGTGGCTTGTGGAGCATGACCTCCACAGCATTCACAACCTATAAAAATAAAAATAAAGAATTGCGTGCATGGACGAACATATGTTGTGAATGCCTCCAGCCATCACAACCAATTAAGACATAAATAAACAGCGCTGACGGTTGTTGTGTAGAGCTCATTCCTCTCCATTCTTTGCTTTGTCATTCTGTGTACAGTATTACTGTCACCACACTCTTATCCTCCGCCTCTTAGTCAATAATCCCCTCCTCTCCTGACTGACTCAATTTGGTGAAAATCAACGATTCAGTGAGCTGACACGAACCCTCGACTCTAAAATAACTGTAATTTTAGGTGACAACCTCCGCAGAGTCAGGTTTTCTGCCTTTCTGTGGCGCTCTCCACTGTTCGCACCGACTGTTTTGGCCGGTGGGACTGATTGTATCGTCTGCTCTCCGCTGCGCCCCGCAGTACTGCTAAGACTCCAGTTTAGCCGGGGGGCCTGTGCTGTGCTTGAATAGGGAGGCCTTTGTCACTTAGAATAACACTTTATTTATCCCCCAAGGGAGGAAATTCAAGAGCGAGTGTACACATCGGTACAGTCAGGGTCAACGTGAGAATGCCTTGAATGACAGCGAGAGAGTTGGCAAGAATGTTGGGAAGACTTTGCTGCTTCCATTTGAATGAGACAGAAAACAAAGCCGGCGATTAAATATTCATACTTTCTATGTAAATTATTACAGTAATGCACGATTAATGCATTCATTTCCTGTTATAAAAAAAATATTCATTTTGTCCATTTTTAGAGCTTTTAGTCACAGCTGCACACAGGATTATGTTTTACAACTAAAAGTATCACTAAAATTAAAGCCTAAAGCATAAACACCAAATTTATTAAACATCAGAATATCCTGAAATCTTGCCCCTTGTGCACGATCTACAGTTCAGCTGTTTTTAAACTTTAAAGGCACCCTGTGTCGAGTCAGTTAAGTTACCTCTTGTGTGCTTCCCTGCTGTGTCACCTGCCCTGATGTGCTGCAGCTGTGTCCTGCTGTCTCCCCTTCCACAGTATACAGTCTCAGTGTGTCTTCTTCTTCTTGCCAGTTTTGTCAGTTCCCCAGTGACAGCTTACAAGCCTTTTCCAAGTGTGTGTGTGTGTCTGTTCTGTTAGCCTTATAGTTACCTGACCTGCTTTCTGACTTGGATTTCTGTCTTTTTGCCTGCCGATTTTGTTACTACTACCTCGTTTATTGACCACCTGTGTACTGACCGTGGCTGTGAATAAAGGACTTGTTTTTTTTTAATCTTTTTATTTTTTTTTTTACTTGCATTGGAGTCTAGGGCGGTTTCACAACTGGACCACAGGCTTGGACTCAAAAGTTTATCTGTCAAGTGTTTTAACTATGTAATTGTAGCAATTTTCATGTGTCTATCATTTTTAATATTAGCCTTATGTGAGTGGATAACGTGACGTAAAAAAATGAATCTTTCCTGGTTCCTCTCAGTTGCCTAAACAAGCCCATTGACGATTTGTTTAAGTTGTTAATTGCTGCTGGACTGTTGGATTTCATTGTGGAGGACACGGGTAAGATTTTCAAAAGATGTGACTTTATGCAAGTTTCCAGTGCCTCATCTCAGTGCCTCTCTCTGACTGCTAACGACAGAGGTCCCTTTGAATATCTACTTATTTTTGCCAAATTGGTGTTTGATGAAGTTTTGAGTTACCTGGGTTAAGTTGTAAAGAAATGCTATCTTTCATATTCCGTGCCTACATTATACCATCGATGTGTAAAATTAGTTATTTCAGTCAAATAAGGGATTCAGATAGATGGATTTTGAGGACACCTATGAAGTTGCCATGGTAGCATCTGCTTTTAGTCACATTAACAGAAGAAGCCAAACAAGCAGTATTTACTCATTACTGCCATTTATATACTGTAGCAGAATTACAGTTGAACCTTGGACAGAAGAATCTATTCAGGTGATAAACAAAAAGAAAAGTGTCTTTATTATTTGCAACTATGTCACAATCGACCTGAAAAATGGCATTATAATTACATCAAAGAAAGACTGTGACACGTGTCGAGAGAACTTTCAATCCAAGCGACACTGAACCGATTCAGGCTCTGTAACCGTGATGTCAGTCCAGGTAATTTTGCAGTGACATAAGTCTGCCGTGCTTCATTAAAATGCAAAAATCCCAAACATCATACCTCTTAAAACTTAAAACCACTTTACATTCAAACTCTTAGTCATTCTGCTAAGAACACAATGTTTGTTTTGTGTCACTGAGAAATCAAAAATAATCTATATATTCATTTATCTCTAACATCGGAAACATCTCCAATGTATTAATAAAGTTTATTGCGGCAAACATTTGCATCTGACAAAGATCTCCCCTTCTGCAGCAAACATTTGACAACACTGAAAAGTTCACTGGAAGTTTAATTCAAAGTAATTTGCAATACTTTCAGTTTCAGCAATTTATGCCAAAGGCTGAATTATTAAGGTCTCTCATCGCCTTTCTACTTCCTATCCTCTCTTCTCCTCTGCCTCCTATTTTATTCTTGCCAACCATTATTCTCCGTTGGGCAAACCTAACTAACAAACCACTGCAGCCCCTCCAACACATAGAATGACAGAGTTAGCGTTTGAATGAACCCCACTGAGAAATACAAACATCTTCAAGGCACACAAGAAGAAAGAGTGAAAGGAGTCGAAAGTCCATGTGTAGGTGGGCACAACATCAAAAGCTCCGGATGCATGTATGTGTGCTGCATGTGCATGCATGTGTGTGAAATGTGCAGTGTGTTGATACTGCTGTAATTTGGCTCCCTGCTATAGGAAGAGTCGGGCGTGAAAGCATAAAACCATCTCCTGTCACTCCGTTTCTCTCATGTTTTACACACCACCAAAATAAAAGTCTGAAACATACATACAACATACGGTAACATGCAGCAGGAGCGGAGTGTGTCGGAGGGGTGTCGGCGGGGGGAGCTATGGGCCAGGGGAGATGATCAATGATTACAAGAACACAAATGTATAACTTTATTCATTGATTTGGGTGAAACGGGCTCATATCCTTGTTTTTACCGCGTTGCTTGATGCATCCTCGTTGCTAATTTAGCCGCTAACGGCAACTTACTGTACTGGACTTCCAAGTGAGCATGGCTGATGTCAGGAGGACTGAACACAAACTCATAGACAGGGAAACTTGATGACAGGGAACCCAGCACCGAGTTGGTGTTGGGGAGTTTAGGTGCTGTTAGACGGTTTACTGCCTGCTTGTCAGTGGTCCTATCAGCTGACTAACACAGAGCCAAACCTAGCTAGAAAGCCACCATGATGATGTATTCCCTGTCATGACATCGGCAGCTGTTGGTCTTGGATGCTGCCGTGTGTGGTCGTATTTGCCAAGTCCTCTGGTCACCCAGTCAGCTGTGTTCACTGGAAGCTCCTGGTTAACCGTTCAGACACAGTCAGCTGCTCTGATATCTATCTGCATAGGAAGGGAACGCAGTCCACATTCAGCACAAACGCAATTGGGTGCTGTAAAAGCTAATCAATATCCTGGACAAATCCGTCCTTGCCTGACAGTTTTTACAGGACACTCGTAAATATGCAGAGGCAAATAACGCTTGGGCCTCCTTCATGTGGACTTCAAGTGAAGAAAGTGAGAAAGAAATTCCTGGATCCATTCCATCCTCCATCGAAGTATCTTATCTGTTCAGTATTTTTTTTTTGTAATCCTGCTGACAAAGAAACAAACCAACCAACCAACAAACTGACACTGATGAAAACACAACCTCCTTGGCGGAAGAAATAATTTTGAAGAGCAGAGAAAACAAACAAAACTAAATACCCACATGAAAATTGTGATACAGAAAATCAGCAAATTACATCAAAAAACACAACAACATCACAATTTAGTAACAATTTAGTGACAATTTCACTTTATTAAATTGTTTTTCTACAGATTTCTCTTCCTCGAATGCTTCAAACATCAGTCTGTTTGAATGATCCTAACCGTGACCGACCACTTTAACTGGGAAACAGTCCAGCAGCTAATCAACAAAGTTAATGAGCGCGTAAATGAAGGGTTCGACCATTTTGTCCATCCTTTCTTCCAGCCCATTATTTCTCCGACTCTTACTGTAGCACATCCTTCTTCTCCTGTTCGGTCCTTCCTGTTCTGTCTTTCATCCAATTAACTCCCTCATTCTCTCAGCCCTTTGTTTCTTCTGCCCATCGCGCTCCCTCTTTCCTCCCTCCTCTCCCTCATTATTGTCCACTCTTGTTGTCTCTCTCTCCTCTCCACCTTCAGCTATATCCAGCTAAGTG
Source organism: Spondyliosoma cantharus (assembly GCA_900302685.1). Lineage (NCBI taxonomy): Eukaryota > Metazoa > Chordata > Actinopteri > Spariformes > Sparidae > Spondyliosoma > Spondyliosoma cantharus. The sequence goes on along the minus strand of OMLP01036741.1, from coordinate 19,528 downwards.
CCAGTATGCATTTGTATGGCCTAATTTGTGTGTGTATTTGTGTACTTGAGCGTGTATGTGTGTGGTTTGCGTACTCACATGCAGGGTTTGACCTTGTGCAACCAACTGTATCAGAGCTTCTCTCCATTTTCCCACAGGTGCACATGAGCGTTAATGTCTCTGTGTGTGTGGGCATGTGTGTGCGTGTGTGTGTGTGTGTGTCCATGCTAACATGCAGCATTTGTCCTTGTGCATTCAAGCGTGTCAGCACTTGTCATAATTTTTCACAGGTGTGTGGGTGTGTGTCCCCGTACATCTGTATGTGTTTGTGCACACGTGTGTGTGTGTGTGTGTGTGTGTGTGTGTGGGGGGGGGGGGGTGGGGGGGTTGTTGTGTGTGCTTGAGCCAACAGGGCACCTGCAGGTGCAGTCTGTTCAATTTAGCAGGTTTAGGAGAAGAGCAGGTCACCAGTCAGACATTGTTTAGTCAACACACACCGCACTCACACAGACAAACACACAAACCACACCACCGTCAGACTGGAGAACGATTACACACACCTTTATCAAAATAAGACACAATAAGCTGCCATTTTAATCAACAGCTCCACTCTTTATCAGGATGACATTTTTTATTTCACTTGCTGCTTGATGGATTCTCTCCTTGCCCGCACGTGTGTGTTGTGTCTTAATCTGCTATTCCTGTCGTGGCCACTCGAGGCTAGCTCCATAAAAACCTCAACAGCTTCTCTGTTGAGACTCAATGTCAGTACGTTACAGTCTTAATAGCTAGACTGACAATTCATTCACTGTCTGTCTTTGGCAAATTTCATTGAAAATATATGTCATGGTTTTGGTTTCTGGTTTATATCCTCATGTTTTGTGACCTTCCACTTGCTGCTCACCTGTGTTTCCAGTGTTCTGTTTGTTTCCTGTGCTCTCATGTTCTCGTGTTCCTCACCACACCTGTCTCGAGCAATTGGCCCGGTCTTGTTCCCAGTGTTTTTTCTCAGCGAGTCCAGTAATTCAGTAATTCAGTAAGTTCAGTCTTTCTTAGCTTGTCTGGGTTCATCCTGTGCCTCTAGTGATCCTGTATCTTTTCCTTGTGTGTTCCCTGTGTTCTGGAGTTGTTTCCCATGGCTTTATATAGTATATGTGTTTTTGTATTATGGTTTATGGATTCTCCTTGTCGCCTTATTGTTAATCACATTTTGGATTTTTAGATGACTAGACTTTGGTTATCAGCACATCATTAACACTTCGCTTTTTGTTGTTGAACCTGCCTACCTCCTTGTCTGCGTTTGGGTCCTTTTTTTGATACGTGTAACAATATCGGGGCTTATATGTACGGTATGTTTGAATACGTGTGTGTGTGTGATGGTTGCCCTTGCTCACCCCTCATTGGCACACCCACGTTTTTCAAGTTTGGAAATGACCCCTCAAAAGCCCACAAAGTTTGGATGTCCAGACATTATCAGATTTTGTTCTTGTACACCTGTTTTTGTTAATATGTTTAGACACTGTTACTAGAAACCATTGTAACTTTTGGTATTCTGTTTTATTTAAAGAGGCAATTTGCACTCAGCTCGGCATCTCACAAGAGACGGATTTAAAAACGAACGATCGGAATCGACGCAGCAGAAGCAGAGATATCCAGGCTCAGGAACGGGTCAAGCTATTGGGTCCTTTTATCCAATAATGCATCTCAATCTCCCCCTGCTTCCTGAATGCTAATTCCTTTCAAATCCCACATCCCCGGTTTGTAATGCTTCATAAAGCTCCCTCCAGAGCCACAGAAGACATTATACAGCTGTTTTCGCCGGCTTAGAAATACTGCTAATGACGTATAAACAGAACTTCATGTGTAAAATCGGTCGAGTTTCTCCCTAACCAGGAAATGGCCTCACTAAAATTAAATATCTCTTCTACAGGAGTGTCCTCGCAACAATGTTTGAATGGCCGTGCAAGATAAAACTTTAATTTGAATGAATTTTATTCATTCATTTAGTGTATAATGGAGACATAAAAGCAGATAGAAACGGTGCCTGGATTCCAGCCTGGCTGGAACACCAGATTTCATGCCTGGTGAAAGACAAAATTGCACAGTGAAAGTGAGGTTTAAAGTGAGGGAACCAATGTAAACTCAGATGGTGTCATTACTTTATGGTTGTTACATTGTGCGATCAGTATTTACTTCATTGATGATGAAGTAACAGAAAAAAACATGATCCTTAAGCACTACTCTGTATCCCTCCCTGTTACTGCAGTGAAAAGAGTATTTCTCTGTGGTGGATCAATCAGAAAGCTAAAATATCACTCAAGCTTGTAGTTGTGGAAGCCATGTTTGTGTGCTATTAAATTTGATGGGAGTTCAGTGTGAAATTGTCTGCCAGGCCATTCGTGTAAATACAAATTTAAGTGATCCTTCTGGTCAAGTGAAGCTAAAAGCAAAAGCTGAGGAAAATATGCTTGTGATGAAAATTGTATGTGTGTGTGTGTATGTCTGTGTGTGTGTGTGTGTGTGTGTGTGTGTGTGTGTGTGTGTGTGTGTGTCTGTGTGTGTGTGTGTGTGTGTCTGTGTGCATGCACGCTTGCTTTTAGTTTACCCAAAGCTGATGTAATCTGAGAAAGTTGTGGGTGTGTACATGTGTGTAGGCATCCAGTACTTCTGCAATGCAACACAAAAAAGTGTGTTCACACTGTTTATGTTTGGAACAGGTTAGTCAAGCTCCTGAGCATTGTCTCTTCTAGTTTGGTTCAATTGGACGGTGAGAGAGAAAAAAAAACCCATAGGAACATTGCACACCCACTTCAGAGGCCACATGAAAAGTGTGAGCCTCAGTCCTTGATGAAGTGAACTCAGCTCGATTCATTGGAAGTTCCTTGTTTTCACCTGAGGGCTGCAAATTCAATTTGTGTTTTTTCTTTTTCAGTTTTACCTGGTAAAAACACCACAGAATAAAAGACATGCTCAAAAAAGTAATCAGGCTCAGCTTGAGTGAGAGTTGATCACTCTTTTCTCCAATTTAATCTTTTACAAAAACTCACAAACTGGCATCACAGGTTGCCAGCAGCTGGTAGCAGAGGTGGAAGATATATACATATACATGCATACTCACATTTATATATACAGTGGCGGTCCTAGCTTGCACGACACCCTGGGCGAACCTCACCTTTATCATATATACATATATGTATATATACATTATATATAATTTAAACAGCTTTTCAGGATAAAATGATTCCTTAAAAACATTATTATAACTGTGAAACAATAATTTTGAAAGGTTTCTCAGCCAATATACAATGTATACAGTATATGATACACAGTAACGTTGTCATCACATGGTATCCATGCTTTGTCAGAAGTCACCAGTCTTGGTAGTTGCCAGTTTGTGGAAAAGAACATAAAAATGCCTATTGCAAAAACTAGTTAGCGTTAGCACATTAATGTTCACTAGTTAGTGTCAGCAACAGTATCAAACATTTGTTATCTAATGTTGGTAAGATCAGATATTAGTAACATATAGTAGTGGACAAACTCACAACCCTTTGAATCGAACGCCACATAGTGATTGAATGTTAACAATAACATCTTTCAGGTTTCAAATAAATCTAGAGGAGTAAAATGTACAATAATTGCCTCTGAAAGGGGAAGAATATAAGCATAAATAGCACAAAATGGAAATACCAAAGTAAAGTGCAATTACCTCAAAATTGTACACTATGTGGGTGGTGCACAGTTTTAGTATACTTCCACCACTGTCTTGTAGTGAAGTAAAAAAAAAAAAATCTAAATCTAATAAGAAATGCAGTCGAGGCTGTTACAACCACTAGAGTGAGTGTAATCATACCTGAAGTCACCAGCTACCAGAATATGAATCAACACAATATGCAATCTGTGTCAAACAGCAGTCATCTGAATTTTTAAGAAACAATTTAAATTCCGTGTAAGGCGTTGCTCCATAAACCTCAAACTGAACTTGTAGTCTCCATGTACAGAGGCTTTGTCCTCGCTGCAGCGGACCCGTGTTCGACTCCTGGCGTGGGTCGCTTTGCTGCGTGTCACTCCCCCTCTCTCTCATCCTGTTTATTGTCACCTCTTCAGCTAGCTAACTAACTATTAATAAAGCCATAAAAGGCCAAGAAAATATTTAAAAAAAAAAACAAAAAAAAACAATTTGACTCACTCTATTTTCTATGCACCCTATTTTCGATCAAGTGTTTACATCCAGCGTTGGCTTGCAGGGAAAAATCGGTACGAGAGAGAAAGGCAGAGGGAGAACAACGGAAGAGCGAGAACCAAATAAATGATGGAAAATGAGAGGGAAGAGGGAGAGGAAAAAGTCAAGTGGAGCTGCTCTCGTTCCCGAGCTGTATTGTTTTCCCCAGAAAATCCTGTGAGAGTGCATACATCTTGCTTTTAGATTAATGAATCTGCATCAAACTCTCCCAGGGAAAGCTCTATGAAAAAAAAAAAAAAAAAAAACAATTCGACAATTATTTCTCTCCTCCCCTCCATCCTTTTCAGAGAAGTACACACACACACACACACACACACACACACACACAGCTAATGACCAGCTTCACCTTGTCTCTTTCTCTCCGGCTCCTTTCCTTCACTCTTGCTTGCTCATGCTGAAAACCAGCATAACCCGAGAGGTGTACTGCTCAAAAGCCTTGCAGTAGTTTTCAAAAGACACTTTTAAAGATAGCACTGTGCTGCTTCTGCGAGAGGAGAACATGTATCTCCTGAATTCCGTCACACAAGGTCAAGGATGTTAATCTATCACTGTATTTGGGAAACCGGGTTACTGAGAGAATTAAGGTTAACACAGGACATCGGAGAACATGCTCTGGAATGACCTTGTTACTAAAATATCAGCGATTTTCTCTAACCTTGAACAGAAGAGTAGAAATCTTAAATATATAATTGGAAATAGCCTTTTTGGCTGGGTGAACGGATCTCTTTCTTTTTCTCTCTGTTGTCATCTCTCCTAGGAGAAGCAAAATGTCTTGGATCAATAAAATATTTCAACGTGGATCTGGGTGGCAAAGCTCTATATGTGACAAACGAGAGGATGAATTGATTCATGTAATTCCACTTCATCCCCTCCTTGTTTTTTCCCTCTCACACAGACACGGTTTGTCTCTTCCTCGATCCCCCTCATCGTGTCTTCGCCTTCACTTCGTTCTGTTCACTCAGAAACTCAGAGACACTCGGCTTATAGCCGTCGGGTGTGCAGCACTAGATGGTGACTGAGAAGCTGAAGTATACAATCTGTGGGAAAGTGAAATGTATTTGGGTCTGTGAAGCTGCAGAGAGACGCTGTTCACTGAACATAAAAAAGGACACTGTCTTGATGTTGGGTAGCTTCTGCACGATTTGCGTCAGTCGGCTGAAACATTAAAAACCCTTCTTCTTCTTCTTACACATAACACCATAAGGGGTAAGGGCCCTTGATTAACCTCACCAGTCATCACAAAGAAGCTGGTCCAGCATTTGGTGTAATTGGCTGCTTGTCTTTGTAATTATCACTGACTGAGTATGTAAATGTCTGAAGATCCTGTCGACCGTATGGTGGAAATGTTTAATGACATCTGGCTGCCTGTCCCAGATCCACTTGTTATAGTATTTATGACACATGAGTATCCCTCTCATTGTTACGTACGGTCTGTTCCCTGCTGTCAGTCAGTCTGAATAGCACCGGTTTCCTAACAGCCTCTAGAAACAGATTGGGACTGTTTGTTCTGGTCTCAGACCAAACTGTCAGCTACTTGTCTTATACTGTATGTCTTCACTTCTTTCTTCCTCATTTCTTCCTTGAAAGTGAACTCTGAGTTGAGAAGTACACATTGTATCTCTTGGACCTTCTATTCTCAAACTGTAGTGAGAGTACCACTAGTGGTACGCAAGCTCCTAGTGCTAATGGTACAATTAGTGGTACAAGAGAAATCATAAGATACTATCACAATACTAGAGAATTTCAAATTTCAAACACTCAAACTAAAACAAATTAATTTTGTCTTTCCTGTAATATGTTTGTAGTTTGTAGTCACGTTCATGCACGTTCCGCGTAACTGTGTCATCCGTGATGATTTTGGGGGTTGACTCAAACTGTGATGGCACGATGATAAACTGAAGTAAAAGTAAAGGTTCAATAACACTAGAAACATGGCTCTAAATGGGAACTATCGGGAACGGAAGTGCAGAAGAGGAGGAGATCACATCTCAGCTGAAGTTGGCAACAGTGAACCAAGCACGAGTGCTAGAGGCATACCTGCTAACGTTAGCAGCAGATGGCACAAAACATTACCCTGAATGGAGTAGGCCTACACTATTGTATTTCAACAGTTTTACTTGGTACACATTGCAAAAATAGGTAAAAGGTTTGAGAAACACTGGAAAGACTTAATCAAGATCAAACCTTCCCATATCTTCTTGCATTATGTCATCTGAACACTCCAGTCTGCAGCACCGATTTCATTGTCTAAAATGACAACATCTGTATTGTTGCCCAGTTTTGACCTCAGATCACATTGTTTGCTAATGTTTCTTGCTTGAATCAGAATTTAGTGCTCTAACGGCTACAGACTGTGAGATTTCAGACAATCGCATGAGTTTATGTGAAGAACAAAGCATTTCTAGTGTGCACCCATCATCCAGCTATAGCAGTAAACAATGCTAAGCTAATGTGGCATTTCTTTTGGTACGATAGCAGATGTAGGTTGTGGTACTAGTGACATTGTTAGATGGTTATCCTAAGTTTCTGACAGTATCAGAAATTTGTCCCAGGCTATCTTTGGTTGCAGGACTGTGACAGCAGTATATTATACATATATATGTTAGTATGTATATATATAATAACACATTCATTTTCATTATAGTTATTGTTATGTTTTTTTTTGTCTGTATATAAAGCATCATTTCCTGAACTGCTACATTTCTTGTAATGTAACAACCGTCTTCACATCCCTGCAGAAAATCATCTTTCCTCTTGCACCAGTAGGTGTTCTGAAGAATGCATAAAAATAGAATGGGGGAAAGAATATATAATGAATATTTGGATACTGTGCAGAACATTTTCGAGGCACCAAACTTTGCAGCCCTCTAACACTCCCTCTGATCTTATTGCATGGTCTATTGTTTAATGGAGCCCCTGCAGAGTCTTTGGGGTGTTTTTCACATGAGGCTAATTCAGCTTTGGTATTTGACTTTTGAGGTCCTTTGATATTTTTATGCCATTGTCTTCACACTCGAGAGTTTAGAGCGAGTTTGGAGAGTTTAGAGTGTTGTTACAGCCACATCTGCTGGGTTGAATATGCGCTCCGTTGGCTTAGTGCGGCCCATGTGTCTCTGTCCTCAGTGTGTAGAGTTTCTTTTTGGGAAATTGAAAACAATATGTGGTTAAATTCAGTTTAGGGAACCTTACCCATGTAGCAATTTGATGACAGTAGGAAACCGTCTGAGGCAACAGGATTGTTAACAGAGAAAACAAGGGAACAGACATCGTGCCGTGACGTCTGGCAGTTCGACTAAAGCACAAGCAAGACAGATTTTTTTCTTTCTTCCTCTTTTTATTTTAGATACACTCAGTTTGAAAAATGTAAGAAACTCCTGTGACAGTGTAACTCTTTACAGGACTATACAATTCAGTTGAGCCACAAACTGCAGCACCCAAAATGACCATAAATTTGAGTCAATGCCTTTCCCGAACAATTTCAACAAAATTGGAACGGTATAATCCTCACTAAAGAAAGATTGAGGCACTGCAGTATTGGACCATAATCCTGTAGATTTGGCTGCAGATCGGTGACAAAATTCAAGGGAAAAGTTAAGTGACGTCGTTGACTTGAGATATGGTCCACCAGCAGCCTCCAGAACAGCTCCACCGCTCCCAGTCATAGATTCTCCACGTCTCTAAGCTCTGCTGGAGGGATAAACATTATGATCCCAAAATGTATTTCGTCATTGGGGGTTTTGATGATGGTGGTGGAGACCCAAAGGTGCTCACTTAGGACTTTGAAGGCCATATGATTCACTTACTTATTCACTTATTCTGTTTTTTCTCGAATTTATAGGTTATCTGTAGGTGTAAAAAAATAACTGGCATCCGACTGTCCAGTAGGCTCTGAGACCACTGGTCAAGATACTGTTTCAAATGCAATACTTGCTTTTTTATAACTTGCATGAACAAAATGTCTAAGACTGAACTTGTCGCATTTAATGCTAAAATGGACCCGATTGCAAGACACACACACAGAGGCAGGCAGGTAAAGGTAACAAAGCGAGCTTCAATGCAGGTAACCAACTCCAAGATCCAAAAAGGCAGGCAACAAACAGATAACCAAAAAACAAAAGAGTAATATAAAAAAAAAGGCAAAAAAAAAGACATGCCATGTGGAACAAATTAAGAACACGGGGAGCACAGGGAGACGGGCAAACAGACGCAGGGGACGCAAGATGAAAACAGGACTGACATGGGGGAAACAGACAAACCAACAAGGATTTGCTGGAACAACACAGGCTTGAATACACAGGGAGCGATTAACTAAGGAGACACAGGTGTACACAGAAAGAGGGCGAGAAAGCAGACAAAGAGACGGAGCGCAAAGTAAAACATGAGACGTGAGGATAAACGCTCAACATGACACAGGAAATTACAAAACAACAAACCCAAACCCCTGTAGAAACCTTTAGCCTAGACACGATTTGACGCCAAGAAAGCCCCGTTTTGCTTTTCCAAATTCTTAAACATTTTCTTCGTGGTCTCAGACAGTGGTGAACTCAGGAAGTGTGAGTGTGAGGGGCAGCGGCGAGACAAATAAAAAATGGCACCAGCTGTGTGCGGTTGGGCACTAGCGTGCAGAAAGTTGTGTCGTATTTATAGTGAAGAGAGGGCACTTCACCAGATTTTGTCAACTGAAAGGGCACCCTAGACATCAATATCATGTTTTATCCACCATTGGGGAATCCACGAGGGCACTTTTTGCAGTGTTTTTTTTTTTTTTTTTTTTTTTT